>CM026568.1:25971020-26247923 GCA_015143295.1 Tetracentron sinense | reverse complement strand
CTCAAAGTAGACTATAGAGCAAGATCACAATCAGGGTATCATCCAGCTCAAATGGAAAATATGTTTCTTTTTGGCATTCTAGTCCGTGGGTAGAGCCCCTGGTTGATCACCCACAGTATAATTTTTTAGCAATGACTCACAAAAACCATAATCTGAATAAAGGGGCAAATGGAATCACCCAACCATGATTTCAACACAGTGTAACTCCAGTCCTCAAATGCCATCATATCTACAGTCCACATCCTGAGAATCCATAGATATAGCATAACCGTACAACGATTGTCGTGTTCTGAAACGAAAAATCTGAAACAACATCATTCTTCATGATCTCCACCTGTATTTGTATGACGTTCTTCAAAGTCTGCGAAACTAAAGCATGGCTTGAGGAATAAGGGAAAAGTGAGCATATTGGGCAATTTTTCTCGCCTCCTCATCCTGACGAAAAATGCTACTGCTTCACCCTGTGAATTTCTTCTAGCGAAGCTCCAATGACGTACAGTATTCCTCAACACGTTAGGGTATTGATGAAATGGCGGAGAAGGGATGGCGATATCTAATACCCAACAGCTAAAGGCACAAAATTATAGGATTTGCTAGCGAGATACCCATCTCTGTGAAGGCCTGAAGGTTCAATTAGAGCATGAATTTGGTTGAGCTGTTTCTTGGAGATACAAAATTCAAATTCCCGTTGGGATTCCTTGGCGGGTAAAGAAGATCAGAGACTTAGTAAACCAAACCTTATCCTCTGGGAGCTAGGGAAGGCTAGATGCAAGGCTCGATTGGAGGATAGTCGCATGGTTTTCTCCGCCATCTAACATCTATCCTTCATTTTCTTAAAGAGATTTAGCCACTTTGCCCATTAGGTCGACTCCGTCATTTGGGCTCCCTTCTTTTGGTGGAAAGTGTTTGGGAGGAGAGTGGAATGGTTTCTCACTCTATTACACAATGATATCTCAGAATTATAGGTTCAACTTAATTAGAAGTTCCACATGGATGGAACTTAAAACATCCAAAATTTTGACTAGAACTTGAAAGCTCCTTATTTGTAGAACTTATTGCATGGAATAATATAGTTCTAGACATTAAATAAATTAGGCATAAAACTATGAAAGTTCTAGACTTTAAAAGTTCCACCAAAAGAATGGACCCTTGAGGAAGAAATCATCTTAAAGGATTTGGAAATTATGCCTATTCAGGTTATTGGTCCTCGCTCCATCCTCACCAATCAATATTGATGACGCTTCCAAAGGCAATCCGGGCAATGCAGGTGGTGGAGGTATTGTTAGATCGTCATGCTTCGGCCTATGCATGGTTATTTCAAACTCAATTTTGATGGCGCTTCCAGAGGCAATCTGGGCAATGCAGATGGTGGAGGTATTGTTAGATCGTCATGTTATATAATGGTTTTGACTTATCACAATTTATATGGCATTGCTACTAACATAATTGTTGAATCTCGCGCGCTCTCTCGTTCATAGGCTTCTCATGTGTGCTCAACAGAACCTATTGATGATGGAAAATGATGCGTTTACACATGAAAAATATTTCCTAGTCAAACCAAATTCTGAACCAGTTAGAAGTCACGTGGATAAAAGATTATGATGATTTAAAATGTTTTATTATCTTAAAATATGTTTTGCTTAAAGAATAGATCTTGAGTCAATAGCGTATCAAATGCTCATTTATACTATTTTTATGGTTTAACACTTTTGAGTGTAATAAGCTTTCAGATACCTTGAAGTATGTCATGCTCGAGAATAAGATCCAAACTCCGAGCATGTTGATCAACTCATTATACCTTCACGACCTGAAGTAGTTCGAGTATTTCGCAGATGATATGATCAAAGGAGCATATTTTGATCAACTGATAAGCTTTCAGAAATCTAATGGAAAGCTCAAAGGCGGTATACTCTGTTAGGACTAAATTCGTCCTTGGTAAGACTTCAGTAGAATCAGATTACTGAATGTTTTCTAACGTCATTATGATATCTTATTCTTCAAGACAGGTCTTGAATCAATGGCGTTGCGAGCTTTTGCTGATCAGAAGCTCGAAGGAGTCATAATCCGTTGAGATGAAAAAGGCGGTTACCAGTTCAACCTCGTTTGTATAGGGATTCAGTGAAATCAGATCATCATATACCATATTGTTTTGTCATGGGATAAAGGTACTGATTACCTTCCTCGTGGGAATGAGCGTGTATGTTCTCCCCATCTCCTATTTCAGCAAAGTATGGATTACTTTTTGGGCTGACAATAAGGATGGCAATGGGGCGGGCTAATCGGGTAACCCGCCCCACCTCTATTGGGAAGGGTTTAGGGAGCTACTAAACGGGGTAGGGGCGGGTTTGGGAGTAAATGGTTAAACCCGACTCGGGTTTGGGCCGGGGATGGTTTTAAGTCACCCTGGCCCACCCCATTAATTTATACTACTACTATTTGTATTTGGTAATTTGAAGTGCAAGAACATTTTCTAAGATTAGGGGATTGGGAAACTAACGAGCTTTATCTGAGTTTTGAAAAGAGATGTGGGTGTGAATTAGTTCCTGGTTTTGATAATTACGAGCCTTTCTGGGTTTCAAATTTCAGAAAGATATCATTTTTGAACAGATTTTTACATTGCTAATGTTTTTTATTTTCCTTCAAATTGAAGTTTTATTTTACTCCATGCAGTTAGGGTTTGAGAAGCTTGGATAGTAGCAAAATAGGGGGCTTCTGATCTTCTTCTGAGGATAATATTCTGTATTGTCACTTTCATGGATGTTTTGAAGCTTTTTAAGGCTAAACAGTAGGTGAAAGGAAAATGATAGACATCTTTATGGTTTTCTACGATTAATGTTTTGGAAAGTTGTTGAGCTTTTTAGGGTTAGGAGTTTTGAATTTTCATTTTTTCTTTCTTTTCACAGTCGGACAAAGCTTCTCTGCTAGCAAAGGTGATTCAACATGTGAAAGAGTTAAAACAGCAGACCTCAGATGACAACACTAAAGTTGTCGGTAGTGATTTTGATGGGAAAAAAAGCTGGTTTATCGGACCTGCTCCGCCCAGCTAGTGCTTAACAGGGCGGGGACGGGGTTAAGTAGTGTTTTGAAAAATTACAAGCGTCCCGCTCCAATCCGGGTTTGGGACGAGGATGGGGTATGAGTTTTCCATTAGGGGCAGGGTCAGGTTGGGGGCGCCCCGGCCCAAACCCGCCCCGTTGCCATCCCTAGCTGACAGTCAGGAGAAACTTTTAAGATGTATCTTGCCAATTTCCCTGTGGGCTAGTTATTGGAGGAAAACGCGGCTCCATAGTCTCATTCTCTCGTACTAGATGATTGAGGCCTGACGGTGGATATCGCATCCACCCTGAGAATAGTTTATTTGTCCAGCACTTATGATTTCTCTAGACAAGGTATCCCAAAGGCATATGACCCGTCTTTGGTGTACGATGATTTTATTTATTTATATATATATATATATATATATATATATATGTATCTAGGGAAAAGATTATGAGATGTGATTTGGAGGGTTTAGAGAGAATTTGTTAAAGTAGATAAACTCTTTTGAAAGTAGTTTACTCTTTTAACCTTTGAAGAACATAACTGAAAGCTGTTTAGGTCATAACAGTCCAAAGGATTAAATCGTAACTGAAAGTTGGTTACGGTGGTTTAGTGAGCTGACAGCTCTTTCTTAATATAGCACGTGGTACTTAACAGATAGACTCCCTTTAACGGATATTAGTTACTTTTAACAGAATACATCCATTTGTTGACAGAAAGAATCTTTTTAACATAAAATAGTTGGCATGTGTCAGAATTGGTTAGCTGTCACATCAGAAAATATTTTGATTATTAAAATAGATTTTTCTCTATAAATATGGGAAGACTCATAGGATTAATGATGAAATTTTTGGAGAGAGATTTGGACCGGTACATTTGGATCATTTTGGAGTAGAAAACTTGAGAGAGAAGTTTACATTCTAAACACTTCGTATTCTTGAATTTTCTTAAGAAGGAAAGCTGTCAATTCATTTGATGTTCTTTACTGTCCCCTCTCTTCTCCCTTCGATCACTCATTTTTTCTTTCTCCTTCTTTTCTTTTACTCATATTTTCAGGAAACCTTAAGAAGTGCGAATGTAGCCAAACTACTTCAAGCATGCGGTATTCCCAGAAAGTTTGAAGGAGGTTGCTGGTGACGAGTTGTTGATTTTCTGTGGCAAAACTATAGCTGTGGACAGGGGCGGAGCCAGGATTTTCTAGTAGTGGGGGCACCCATGCTTGATTGAAAATAGTAGTAATTGTTGATGAATTTTGTGAAGAAAGATTAAGGGGGTACGAAATATTATGGGTCTAGGTGGATGGGGGTTTGGGGGCGTAGCCTCCATAATTTTTTTTGACAACTAAGTTTTCAGGTCGTTTTGTCCATACTTTTTGTATATATCTTCAAAGGAGGAGCCGGGTGGGGGGGGGGGGGGGGGGGGGCGTTTATATATATATATATATATATAATATCTAAATTTTCTACATAGTGGCCCCCCAAAAAATATTGTAAATATTTCTATATGTATAATATAAAGGAATTGATTCTTTATGTATCACTTTTTAACCTATAGTTAAGATTTATTATCTTAGGAGTTAATTTTTTAATAAAAAACCAAGGGTAGATGTATAAACCTTAGGAGTAAGATTTATTATCTCAGGAGTTAATTTTTTAATAAAAACCAAGGGTAGATGTATAAACCTTAGGATTGAGTGAATCTTAACCACAGTTAATGTGTGTTAAAAGGGACATGTGTCAAGCAGGGGGAGGCACCTGTGTTCCACTAATTAGCTCACCCCGCATTTGACTACTTCTCATTTCATCTCCTTTAATTATGGTTAGGCTTAACCAACTTAAAGTTTTTTTTTAAAAAAAAAGGAAGATTAAATGGATGAATCCTAAGGGTGAGTGAATCTTAACCACAGTTAGTGGGTATTAAAAAGGTGGGCAGAACCAATGAAGACCGGCATTTCATTACATATTGGAAATGCATGGTACGTTATATAATGACTATTTAAAGGGAGTGCCCTTGTTTTTCTTGTTGTGGACCCTTTTTTTTTAATGCAAAATTAATGAATTTTATCACTCGAAAAAAATTTCTCAGGGGCTATGCCTCCAAACCCCCAAAGCCCCATACCCTCAATCAAATTAATTTTCTTGATATATCTATTTTGGCCCCTCAAGGAAAAATTCCTGGCTCCGCCCCTACATATCTTATGTGTAACGCCCCCAAAATCCTACAAGGCTAAAATAGGACTTTGGAATCGCCACATTACTTAAACCTGCTTAAAACCATGTATACAAGGCTACTACACGAGTCTTCAAAAATGAGGATAATAAAATTTCGACATATATAAACCCAATCCAACCTGCACAAGTCTAAGGTCTATATATACAACTAACAATGAACCAATAAGAGTCTGATACACAACCATAAAAGTCTACTGAGCAACATCCTCTAAAAGTCAATTACAAAACTCTCTCAAAGAAAGGAAATGTAAACTAAGAGGTGTAGCCGCCCAAGTCTCCGGCTCCCTCCTCAGAAGGCTCACCTTCACCTCCTTCCTCAATGTATGTTTCCTCACCCACGGCTCCACCGTGTACTCCTGCTCTAAACCTGCCAAGACAAAAGTCCGGCTGAGTACAAAGGTACCCAGTGTATATAAAATCCAATCAACAATAATAATATACCTGCACTTAGTCAGAAACATATCCAATAGCATAATAACATAATCAGAGTGCGGAAGAACGTGTGCGCATATTCATCATATCATCACCTTGACTTGTGTACTTGTGAGAATCTTAAACTTGGAAGACAATACACTTATGAGTTGCTTATGCTTATGAGACCACGTGCTTGTGAGATGCTTACACTTATGCTTATGCACTTATTCAGATCATACCAGGATGAGACATGCCGTTCTTGGCGGATACGGACCATGCCTTATGCACTTATTCAGATCATACCAGGATGAGACATGACGTTCTTGGCGGATACGGACCATGCCATGCTTATGCTTATTCAGAATGTCATACGTATGCCATGTTCATGCTTGTAGTCCATATGTGTGACTTGTGAGACTCTTATCTTAACATACACGTGCATATGTGCTTAGTGTCGAAATTAATATTCGAGTTGGTAATTGCTTAGGTTCCGATCTCCCACCATGGAAACTCCCACTATATGTCCATACCAAATAGTTAGAGAATTCCCGGTCTGAGAGATTTTCCTCTGAAGTTTCTTACCTTCCCGATTACCAATTTCCAGCAAAGTAATTAGCTATACTTACCAAACAATCACATAATTAATCTTATCATAATCCTTAACACAATTCATAATCAATTTACCACCATTTCATAAGAGTAATAATAGCATTTATCCTTTCAAGCATTTTCACAAACACCTTGTGTACGTATAATATGAATCCATTTCTCCTCTATATTTTCAAGCATTCATCAAACCATAATTCATCCATACAGTCAATATATTCATCCACATCCACAATTAATCCCATCCTCCATACATTTCCCATCCTCCATACATTCTACCCACTTTCCAATCCACATATCCATTCACATTCCCATCCATAATTAGCTTATTTCATAGAAAATTAGGGAAAATGCAATCAACTATCTATTTCTACAATTCTTAGCACATCAACATTCACAAAACCTTAAAATAGAGTTGAGTAGGATAGTATATCGACCTTAGGAATCCTTCCCTTGGATTCAAAACGCTCCCGAGACGATAGTTGGAGAAGCTTCCCAAACTTTCTTGCAATCTCCTATCAATCTCCTCCTTCTCCAAGAAAACCCTCTCTCAAAACCCTAGGGTTTCTCCTCCTTTTTGCCAAATTAGGTTAGAACTAGGTGGAGTATTTTAATATTCGAGTAGGACCCCCTATTTATAGCCCCAAGGGTCTGAGAACGAAAAAGACTCAAAAAGCCCATACTAAAAATCAGCAAAACACGAAGGGCCGAGCGATCGGTGGTAATGACCGAGCGATCGGTTGCCTACCGATCGATTCGGTGTTTATGACCGGGGCGGTCGGTCAAAAACACACTCTCTGAAAATTTCCCCATACAAAAATTTTGGACCAGTCGATAGATACCTATGAGTGTTGTTTCTCCTTATATACGGGACAGCTGCCCCCTTACCTCACAGCTATGCCAAGTTAAATAATTAATTAAATGGTATAAAATATATTTTTGTTTTCAAAAGTCCAACTACAGTTGCCCCATAGCTATGTCATATTAAATAATATAGTATAATTTCTTTCAAGGGACAACTGCCCCCTTGTCCCATGAGTATGCCCAATTAAATACGTAAACAATTTAGTATAAAAAATATGAGTTCGGATCGTGTTCAATTGCATTTTAATTCGAACAGGTCAATCACACTTGCATAGCCTTGCTTTAACTCTGGTTAAGAACTTTTAACCCTTAGGATTATTTTTGTTTCTAAAAACAAAGGTTAGAATGTTGAAGCCTAAGGGTTAGTATATCTTAACCATAGTTACTGGGGTTAAAAGGGACACGTGTGTGAACTCAAATATGATCCCCACTCAAAAAATAAATATTTCCCAAAGTTCAGTAGCACCTGCCCCTCATTCCATGCTATACCTAAAACAGAAATGAAAAAAAGATAGTTTTCAAAAGTTGAGTGGGGGCATGTGCCCCCACAGGCCCCCACCTGGCTCCGCCCCTGGCTGTGGATAAAGATCTGTCAATCGACATCAGCAATCTGAATCTTTGGTTTCAACAATAACCCATGTTATGGTGGAGGGAGACTCTAAGGTTCTCATTGATGTCATTAATGACTTAGCATTCCCTCCCATGGTCTTGCTGGAAGTGGCTTCATCAGATTTGAAGACTAGCACCTATTACCATATCAATTAGCTTCCTTCATACCTCCAAAGAAAATAACAAGGTAGCAGATGCTCTAGCTAACATGACTTGTGATCAGGAAGGTTATGGCCTTTTCATTGGCTCAATGCAACTCCCGGCTCATGTTAATTCTTTGTTGTTTGATGATAAATTGGGTCTTCCCAATTTTTGTAGATAAATTGTTGTTTGGGAGGGCTTGTGATGGTTTTTTCGTTATGTTCCCACAAGGCTTGGTGTTTGTCAGGCTACGTCCCCCCCTTGTCTCTATTTAGCTCTCCTTTTCTCTAATAAATCTTGTTGGTCTGGCCTGGGTACGCGGAAATTCCATCTTAAAAATAATAATAATAAATAAATAAACCTCTCAACCTGCTACTCGCTTCCGCTCTCACCTCAGAAGCTCGATTTTAACTTTTGTAAACTTCGTTCTCACATTGAGAGCTCGATTTCAACTTTTGTAAGTCTTGCTCTCAACTAGAGAGTACGGTTTTTGTGTAAAGTTTCATTTTTATCTCAACTTTTCATGTTAAGTGGAGTGAATTTTTCATTTTTCTTTGTAGGGTACAAGATTCATGTAAGATTTGTTAATTATTAGTGATCTTGTACTTGAATTTGGAATGATACATTTAATATATCGATAGTTGTGACTAATGATGAATGATTTTATCAATTCTTTCTTATAGTTAGAAAGTAAAAAAAAGATATATTTGCATCTATAACTAATTTTCAAGAACATATGTATATATATCGGCCCTCTAGAGGCGCTTACAACCCTATCTTGAATTGAAATTTGACACTCTCATGCAGCTCCCGCTCTACGTTTTGGTTATTTAGCACAGAGATCAAAGGACAGGTGTGGTTAAAGGTTTGTTACTTGGAATGTGACTTGTGGTATACGTACATATCATATGGTCTTTTTATTGAAGGATCAGAAAAAAAATAATCACGAGTTTTCTAGTATGCTCTTTCTTCTCAGGAACCACCGCACTTCCCTTTATTGATGCAATGCCCCAAAATAAATGAATTCAATTTCACTTCCATTGTATGATAAAGCAGACACATCCACATCAACATCCGAAAAAATAAGACACCTCCCCGATTCTCCCTTTCTGTCATTCCTGGGTGGGACTAATTGGTATACCTTCTCCGTGCTTCGAGCTGCCTAAGTGAGTTTGTTTCTCTTCACTCCATTCCAAAGTAATGGACCCAACTGAGCTCCCAAATTTCCTCTTAAAGGGAGGACTTTTCCTTCTGGTTTTTTGAGCCGCTCTTTGGTTTGAGTCCGTCGGTTTGATCTACTAATAATAATAGGGAAATAGTTAATGTACCCATGAATCCTATTTCTAAACCTAAGGCATCCACCTATTGGTTGATGCCCCCCTCTTAAATGCTTTCCAACTGTGGAGAGCATTTATGAGGGGGGCATCCACCAATAGTTGGATGCCTTAGATTTAGAAATATGATCCATGGGTAAGCCTATCACTGCTCATAATAATAAGAAGGTTTTTCAAGCTGGAGAGAAGGTTATACCTTTGCTGAGGGTAAGCCAAGTGAAAGCCAGCACGCTCGGGGATAGATTCCCAGGGGATTTAGTTGGAAAGCACGTATCAGTCATTCGGTACATATCTTTGAGGCTGACCTACCAATAAGCCCAAGCCCGAACGTTATTTTTAGTACCCTTAGAGCATCTCCAACGCAGTCCCTAGATGAACTCTCTTCTCTACAGTAGAGAGGCATACCCTATTTTAAGCACTCCAACGCACTCCCTATATGCACTCCCTACTATAGGATTGGAGATATGGCTCCTTACTAAGAGGGAGCCAAATCCCCCTCCCTATTATTATTATTATTATTATATATATATAAAGTCTTGTCAAATCATTTGAATTTGAAATAGAGTTGTGAACCACAATCAATTGCGATTGAACTAATAAGGGAGAGTTCAATCGCACTCACAAGCCAACATGTGTCTCTTTTAACTTCTACTAACTATGGTTAAGATTCACTAACCCTTGGGATTTAACAATATAATATTAGTTTTTAGAAAAGAAATAAAAAGTGGGGTTGTAGTGCAATTGAACTCTCAACTGGTGCAATAATGTTAAAATAAAAAGAAATAAAAAAGTGATTATTTAAAGGGTGGTGTTACCCGCACCCCATTGTTTTATAACTACACCCCAAACTTATTGAAAGATTTAAAATAAACAATAAACATAATAAAATGACAAAAAAAACCCTTCTTTCATCTTCTTCGTGATGTCTCCCTCTATTCTTTATTTTTTTTCTCTGATTTGTTAGGACTAATCAATCCAGGAACTTATTTGCTATTAAATTTACACTATATGAAATATCTCTGCTCTTCCCTCAACGATTCCTCTTCTCAAACTGGGTTAACTTATCAACCACTCAGGATCTATTCACGACTTTAGAGAGAGGGAGAGAAAGAGACGAATGTAATTTTGCTTGGGCTAACAGGATTACTGTTTTGAAGCAAATTAGAGATGGATAACTAATAAATTGATCAATGAGATGTACCCATTTTCATGTAGATTGAATATACATGATCAAAGGATAGAAAAATTTGGAGAGAGCGAGAGAAATTGAGGGAGAATGGGAGGGTTTTAGTAGAGAAGGGGTTGATGGGTTTTTGCAGGAATGGGGTTGCCGACTTGCCGTGACAATATGTGCGATCAAAGAGAGGGGTTGTTGTGTATGGCCGGAGGGGTTGTTGATGAGAGAGGGGTTGTTGGGTTTTTTCATTAGGGTTGTCGAGACTCGATACAAAGGATGAAGAAACAGGTAGGGCATTTTTGTCAATTAATTATTTTTAATGTTTATTTAAGATTTTAAATATATAATTTAATACTTGGGGTGTATTCATCAATTAGTGGGGTGCGCGTAACCCCACCCTTATTTAAATAGAAATAGAGAAGTAAAAAGTGGGGTTGGAGTTGCAAGGAGAAAAAGTGCCCCTAAGAAAACTCTCTAGCATTGAGTAAAAGTAGAGAAATTTAAGAAATTGGGGTTGGAGATGCTCTTATCCTCTTAAGCTTTTCGATTTTTTTACTGGGTATTGGCTTACGCGTCACTAAGATGGGCCTTACTAATTGAAATATTGGTAGTTCTACCATATGATCCTGGACATTGGACGATCCACGTCTGGTCCATTACATATCACACGTTAAGCACACCATTGGCCACAATGTAGGTGCATGACAGGTCGCCATTGCCCATGACAACCCTAACTAAAACGTGGGTTTATAGTGCATACGCGCACACACCATCTCCATGTAACCTCCCTTTGTTTTTAAAGCTACATATATAATGAGGCCATGCCACTACTCATTTGCAATAAAAGGAACGTTACGTCCACATAAATATCAATTGTTTAGAAAAATTGCCGAGTTGACTCGAAAATCACCCGAGCCAACTCGGTTGGTTTAAAAGTTTGCTTCATGATCTGATGATCATTACTCGTTCATTTCTCAAATTTCCAAGAACTCCACTAATTGGGCTTCCTGAGAAAAATCATAGTCATGCCAAACCAAAATCATTTCAGTTGAAGTCATGATTTCCATGCAGAACGAGTTGCGCCCAAGTCGCAGTTTTTGGTGCCGTAGAGGCAAACACAGCCGCCCACGCGTGCACTGATCTACCAATTCCAATGAGCCTAATTCCACTCACTGTCCACTGCGAAGTGCTAACTACACTCTCTTCATATGGCACTATCCCATCTGGGGATGTCAATGGGGCCGGGTTAATCGGGTAACCCGCCCCGACTGGGACGGATCTCAAAAGTTCATAAATGGGAGTAGGGGCGGGGATGGGAAATGATGGGTATACCCGACTCGGTTCGGATCGGAGATGAATTTGAGTCACCCCACCCGCCCGCCCTTTTATAAATATTAAATATTTAAATATCTATTTTATCCTTAAAATTAATCTTCAAATTATCTTAATATTTTACATATATAATATGAAATACAACCCAACCGCCTAGTGCTTAAGAGGACGGGCCTAATAAGAACTTTGATTAACGGGGATGGGCCGATGGGGACCATGGGGTCACCCGCCACATCCTGCCCTTTGGGATGGGACGTTGCCATCCCTAACTCCCACATCAAACTCTTTCCTCTCGTTGAGCGAGCGAGCGAGTCAAGCCCGAGTCAGAGATAATGTGAGATTTTAACATTCTTAATAGTTAATAGTCTAATTAAAAAAAGAAATTATATTAGAGGTAGGGTGGGGTGTTTTGGGTTAATCCACTCTCCTAATCATTAAATTCCACAAAGAATCTCTTGTATTCTTGTAACTCTCAATCTCGCTCATGAATCCATCAAACATGCATGGCCGGCGGCGCACGTTCTCCAAGTAATAGATACATGGCTCATCTTCTTCCCCCATTTAATCTAATCTATCCTCCTCTAAACTTGCTTCCTCTCCAACTTCTCATGATCTACAACACCTTCTAAACATAGTTATCAGAAACTCCAAAGAAACCAGAGAAACCTCTCTCTCTCTCTCTCTCCCTCTCCCTCAAGCATGGAAAGCAAGCCACTAAGAAGTTGGTCGGGATGTGAATTAGTAGCTTATGAAGAAGACTCATTAATCAAAAGCGAAATTCCTCCTCTAGATTTCAGGTAAAAATAGGTTTGATTTATGTATTTCCTTTTTAATTTATTTTTTTAAAATATAAATCTTAACAATGAAAATACCACTAACTATAACTTCTTTGTTTGCTACTTTGAAGCGGGTTTTCTGCATTGAGTTGGCAATGCGAATTTCCAATACAAGAGAGTATTTTCGATGCTATACCTTTAATGGAGAATTTCCCAGTTGATCATTTCTATCCATCATGGGATCTATTACCAGATCCAAGTGTACTCCAAGGTGATAATCCATTTAACTTTTGAAACCTTTTTTTAAAAAAAATATTATAAAACACTTCTTGAACTTGATTTCTTTCTTTTCGGTTTCGCAGAGGATTACTACGGTGGTTTTGGAAACGGGTTTGAAGCCTGGGATGAAATGGGTAGTGTTGGATTTGAACATGAGAGACAGATTGTGTTGCACAACAGTAGCCAAAAGGGTGGTGATCATGAACAGATGAAAGAGAGGAGGGTCAAGAGGTGCGGGGAAGAAAGGAATTCAAATGACTTATCCCGTGAAACTTTATCACACTACTTCTACATGCCCATAACACAAGCTGCAAAGGAGTTGAACGTTGGGCTGACGCTTTTGAAGAAGAGGTGTCGTGAGTTGGGTATCCGTAGATGGCCCCACAGAAAGTTGATGAGCTTGCAGACCCTTATCAAGAACGTCCAGGTTCTCTCTCTCTCTAAAATTCTCTCTCATTCATTCAAAAGTTCAAACACAATACACATTAGTAGTTTATTTTATTGTTTAATTGGTATGTAATTAAATATATATGTACGAAATGGGGTGTGTAGGAACTGGGGAAGGAGGAAGGCGAAGTGAGTAAAGCAAAGCTAGAAGAAGCAATTCAGATACTAGAGCAAGAAATGAAGTTGATGGAGGAGATGCCTGATATGAAACTTGAGGACAAAACGAAGAAACTAAGACAAGCTTGTTTTAAGGCTAATTACAAGAAACGAAAGCTTATGGGAATGGTGGATTTCCAGTCTTCTCCTACCACCAGCCATGAATGTATGGAGGAGGCCTAGGAAGAATAAAATGGGAAGGAAAGAAGGAAGAAATTAATGAAATTTCACTTATGTAACCACCATTTCTTCCAGTAATTTAATATGATATTTGAGATGTGTCTTATCTTTTCTTCTTCCTTAGACTGATTTACTTCTTCTTCTTCAACAATTTTGGCTCTGAAAAACAAACCCGAATCATCAGTGATTCTAGTCTCTCAAGAGGCTTATCTGGCAATGGGGTAGAACGGCTCTCTCCCTTGGATTGATGGGGTTCTTCCTGGGATATCTCCTAGGCCATAAATGGACCATGACCAACAATTAGTTAAGTGTCACACGCTTTCCAATGTTACAACTATGAGAGTTGCAATTCCCCATATTTTCATGGTGATAGTAATGCATGTGGAAGAGAGGGTTGCATGCATGGACCAAGATCACAGTAGGGCATTATGTCCTATAAGGTTGGATCTATGGTGGGGCCGTGAACCGGACAGTGACATAAGATCAGCCATGCTGTTCAGTATATCTCTATCCAAATAGACTCAACTATGATCAATGATCATCATATCTCACAGCAAATTGCTCATGATCGTGCGCTGTGACTTTACCTTAATTTAGTTTATTACATTTTTATTTTTATTTTATATCTAATCTTGGTCAGTTATGTGGTTACGTACTCTCAAATCCTAACAATCTATGGCTAACCACTAAGGGTCAGGATTTGTCTTGACCAATTTTATCTTTTCTAATGCTACATAAGCTCTAATCTTCACCCTTTAATAACTGAATTAAAGGGTTAAGATTTAGGAGTATCAGTAGACTTACACCTGTTCATACCTACACTTTGCTTGGTATAAACTAGATAGATAACCGAACGACTAACAAGCGAATATGCTAGGCATCTAATCTAAGTACTAACCTAACATCATATACTAACCGTAATACCCAAAAAGAGAAATGTCCTAAGTCAAATTCATAATCCATACTAATGTCTAAACTCAGACATGGGATGTCTATAAAATATTCATTTTTATTTAGTAAAAGAAACTTTGAAAATTATGACAAACGAAAATTTTAATATATAATTAATTAGGGGAGTAAATCCAATAGATTAGAACCGCACTCCCAATTTATGAGATCAAGGTTCGGAGAAGAATGGCACCTAAACTATTATAAAGAGATCGAGGTTCGGAGCAACAGCAGCCGATGCGGCGCTGTAGGAAAGCTCCCAATAGGAAAGGCGTAGATGATCTCTCAATAAAAATAAAGTTCCAAGCAGTATCAATTGGAAGGCCAATTTCCCAACAAATCTAGAGTTGATTTCCCAGCAAAGTCCACGTCCTTCTCTTTCAATTTTTCCAACAATTCTTGTGGCAATCCGGGTAACTGTCTTTTGACCCTCTGGATTTTGGTGAGTGCAGAATTCAAGATCTTAGCAATTGCAACATTCCCATTCTCAAATACGTCTATCTAAGTTCCGAATCTTGAGTAACACATTCTACTTGAAGTGGATATAGCAGGGGTCCCGGTTAGTCTATAACAGGCTGAATTACAGAGAGCCCACCTCCTATAAGGCCCAAAATGGTGGATCTTAATAATTGCTTTTGGGGAGGTAAATATCACTTGACAGTAGATTCGAAGATGTGGAATTGGGAGACTGATAGAGATAGAGTAAGAGAGAGAGAGATGTGAGATCTTTTGTAGAGACCTTTACAAGGAATTCAGGAGAGTTTGACACACTCACTTGTGCATGACATTTTTTAAAAGAACCAATTAAGAAGGGCATTTTCTTATCATAATTGTTGTGTTCTTCTAAAATTAGTCAGGATCGGTAATGTGGCAAGCTCACCAGGATTCTACAAGGAATCCTGTAGAGGCATTTACAAAAGATCTGGACTCAGCAAGAGACATTTCACTCTTAAGCCCGTTCTTTTTGCTGAGACTTATAAAGTTTGATACTTTGCACTTTGTCCTAAGTAGTTGTTAGGAAATTTGAGTCACTTTATCAAGGTTTTTTTTAGTAAAATTAATTCTTACCATCATGAGATTTTTTTATTTTTTTTTTGTGGACCACCATCATGAGATTTCAAGTCTTACTATTTTTTGTGAGATTGAAAATCATTTACTTTGCCACATTTGATGTCTCAAGGGAATTGCAACCTAAGAAATGAAAAACACAATATATCTAGTTTTCAAAAGAAAATACATAATGTTTTTTTTTTTTTTTTTGAAGGAAAGCTGAAGTTAGGCAGACCCGAAAGAAAATACATAATGTTCAATGACAAAACTTGCAAAGTGTTAGATTTTACAAAGGCAAAAGAAGGGACCCTACTGAATTCGTGGGCTCCGAGTTACTGAAGCTTAGAATGAGACTTTTGAAATAGTGGGTAGCTGTATTTTTCCTATTTACGAGTTTAAATCGAGTAATTATGTGGGATGTTTCCAGCACTATCATTGTGCTTGAATTTGTATGTGTTTTTTTTTTTCCTTTCTTTCATGAATGCTTTGGACTCTGGAGTGGTGTCGGTAATTGATATAGGTGAGTGTGAAAGTGTGTGGGACATCAGGAAAAAATCCTTATATGTCCACTTCAAGGCCAAGCATATGCATTTAAAGGAGATCTCATCCTCCCTCCATTTGACTCTACTAACCATTTTCTTTGACAAAGAGAACCGGTCCGTTGTATTTTTTTTTAGCATGTCCTAATGTGATGGTGGACTTAATTGAAGAGGCTTATCACTTATGTGACGCGCGAAATGAAACATGTAGAAAGAATGAGAAGATTATCATCTTCTTAAACCCTTAAATCCACAAAGGAAATCAGAAGAAAAAAATTCTCTAAAAACTTAGAAACTAAATTTAATTTATCATGAACTATAGAAATTTTTTAGTCATAACTTATACTAGGACTTAAGAAACTTATTAATTCGAACCTAACTTCTTAATACAAACTTACCAGATGTAGTCATTTTTTTTAAAAAATAACAAAAACTAGAAAGTAATTAAAACACTTACATAACTCTTAAATAAGAGTTTCTCAACTCAACTAAGACTCTAAGAAACCGAAATATAGCAAAATGGAAATTACTAAAATTAAACTTTGACTTCAAGGGAAAATTTAACCCTCGAAATGACCTTTTTTGGTATGATCCCAGGGATAAATGAATCTGATTATAGTAAGATGGCGTTTGTTAACACTAGTCTAAAAAGAAGTGCTTATTTCAAAATGATACTTAGTTGGACTTTAGATTATTAAGTTGAAGGTACTTTTTAAAGTAGAGGTTTTTGTCCCTAAAATCTCTAAAATGTAGACATGCAATTAACATTCAACTTAACAATCTAAAGTCCAACTAAGCATAATTTTTAAATAAATACTTCTTTTTAGACTAGTGTTAACAAACGCCACCTAAGTTTGGTTGTTAGCTTTTATTGACATATTATAATATCATAATCGTGCACAAAATTGCGGTAGCTAGGGGAGTACAAAAGTGGTGTTATTTGTCTCTGTATCCTCTCATTTTAGGTTATTGACAGCAACATGTTGTACATCATTATGACTTTTTATTATTCAAGAGCAATAGTTCAACTCCATGGGCAAGGAACAAACTATTGCTCCTCGCTCTCACAAAACCTTCAACTACTATGAATTTGGGTTGATTTTTTTTAACCCTGTGGTTAAATTTCGCTTATTTTATTTTTCTAAAAACCTAAGGTAGATGGGTGAACCCTAGGGGTGAGTAAATCTTAACCATGGTTAAAAAAAAGTTTAAAAAGAGGACTCGTGGGAAGAAAAAGGGAGCCGAGACGCCCCTCCTCGCATCACCGACCAAGGAGGTGATTATTGTCCATTATTGATATTCAATAGCAGTCATTGTTTTTTTTTTTTTGTTAATTAGGCTGGGAACTGAACCTATGGCCTCACAGCTGAAGCCCTTTACTTCTAATTGTTGGTGGATTTAAGCAAATCATTGCTTTTACAATATCAACATTTGGAGCTCCATGGCTGTCTTAATGTTCAATCGGTGGGCCACGTCTTTGTTTGGGCTCGAGTCCATAATCTGATAGACTAGATGATCTTAGCCTCTGTTCTAGAGCTTAATCTCGGATGGCTAAACACAAAAAGGTTAACGATATGAGTCTAGTGGGTTTGCAGATAAGGGCAATGAGTAATACCCGTCTGCTCTGATTTGTTCATGCTTCAAACATTGTGCAAATACATACACAAATTCGGATCACTAAGATCCTAGTCCACTCCTCATATGAGCAATGGTAAATTAGTTCATTTAGATCCCAAGGTTTGAAATTTTGGCTTCGCTCTACTCCTCGGAAGATTGAATGTTAACAGTTTTTCTTAGTAATGTTTAAAAAAGATTTCTCAATGATCTCCAATGCTTGAAAGAAAACTTTTCCTACATAAAACACAACAATAGCACACAAAAAAAATTAAAAATAACACAGATAAATTGTACAATAAGAACTTTGATGAGGTACAACATGCCTTATTACAACATTACTCTAAATATGCATAACAAAAGCTCGATCGTTAAAAGTAGATTACTCTAAACTCATATGGTTAGACTTAATGATAAACAATTAAGTATTGGATTTTAAATATATAGTAGGCAAAACAATGAATTGTGTTCAACATCATATTTTTAATAATAACGCTCCTTACTTTGTAGCTAATTGGCAAACATGTCTAAATGGAATCCAAGACACTCCAACAATACATGTTTAATTATATATTTGAAATTCATATACATGAATATGTGTATTTTCCGCCTCAAACATTTTCAAGGCTATCATCCCCTATAATAGAAGAAGTTTCTTTATTTTTTTTCTTAATATATCCAGATTTTTTCAGAGACTAGAAGGTCATAAAAACATAGATTAGATCACAGTCAATTGCAATTGAATTCAATTGCATATTTGACATGTATGGATTGGAGGACGGAAAAACAGGCAGAAAAATCAAAATTCAAATTTTTTTTTCTCTTCCAATCCATACATGAGACATATGCAATTGAATTTACTTGAACTCATAAGAACAATATGTACTATGAGAAGGACTATTGCTGATAGTGGTTCAAAAAAAAAAAATCGATAAATATCATAACATAACTTCTTTTCAAGCCTAGCCCAATTGGGCGAATCCTTATAAGAGAGGCATGTACCATTAACAGCCTTACTTCCAATGTGAAAGCATTTCAGTATTTACAGCTTCAATCAACATCTATATATATCTCTCTCTCTCTCTCTCTCTCTCTATGTGTAAACAAATGGAAAAACAAAGAGCTCCCCTCGGCCCCAAGCCTCACCTCACCTTTCATTTCTCACAAATAAAATTAAAGTAGCTTTCATATAACTTTTTTACCAAAGTTTTGATACATCAGACCCTTATCGTGTCCTTTCCATTAAGAGACAAAAATGTTTTCTAAAAATGAAGAGACAAAGATACCTATGTCTATGCCAGCTTGTCCGAGACACCGAGTCAACTCAGATTATCCTTCTCGTTAGAAACTAGTGACCGAGTTAGACAAACCCTGTTTACTCATCATGCAAAGCCACAAAGGTCAACTAGATTGAGGGAAATACTTTAACTTACCGCCGCAGTAGATTATCTAGTCTAAATGTACAGTTCTCATCGGTCAATACCCCCTTTTTTTACCACACATCAACTATCCTAATTAAAAGAGTGTTAAAAGGGACATGTGGCCGTGGCATTAGACTACCTATTCTAATGCGGGTTGTGCTAATCAATGCCCCTTTTGAAACACACCCCCCTTCCAAAAAAAAATCCGGTTATCATCTACCTTACTCTTTACAGCTAAGGATTTTAATTTCCAATTAATCATGAAATTAACGCTATTAATTAAAATTAAATTACAGTACATTGTATATATCAACTTTCCTAATTAATCCGGCCATAGGAGTAGCAGTCGGTTCATCTCCAACTCGGTTTCATTCTGATTCCTCAACTCAGTCTATCATTGAAAACGATAGCTAACACCCCCTAAAAAAGAAGGGGAAAGCCGACATAGAGGAATGCATTTCACACCCATCACGCAACGATGTAATACATGGGATAATCCGGCCGAAATCCTTCTATATATAGCTGTCAAAATTCAAAACATTACTGCAACATCATCAGCAAAACTGAAAGAGAGAAAGAAAGAAAAAAATCCCAGCAAAGAGCCATGATGAAACCCAGCTGTTCAATCCTCATTCAGGTCTTCATAATACAACTCCTAGGAGTTCTATGTCATGGACAAGATTTCGACTTCTTCTACTTTGTTCAACAGGTATGTCAAATCAGATTCTTCTTCTCCTCATGAATATTGCAATCACTTGCTTTAAATTTATACAGGGTCCTCCTAAAAACTTTGAGTTTCTATGTTCAGTGGCCAGGGTCTTACTGTGATACAAAGCAGAGTTGTTGTTATCCTAAGACAGGAAAGCCTGCAATGG
Source organism: Tetracentron sinense (assembly GCA_015143295.1). Classification (NCBI taxonomy): domain Eukaryota; kingdom Viridiplantae; phylum Streptophyta; class Magnoliopsida; order Trochodendrales; family Trochodendraceae; genus Tetracentron; species Tetracentron sinense. The sequence continues at coordinate 26,227,891 of CM026568.1, read as the reverse complement.
ATTTCGGCATTCATGGCCTTTGGCCCAATTACAACGATGGCTCCTATCCGTCTAACTGCGATCCTGACAGCCCTTTTGATCAGTCTAAGGTATGCAATTTATTTTTCTCTCTAAAATGTTCTTGGTCATAAGATGAACAAAATTACCGGGGAAACTACCATAGAACAAAAGACCTTGGCCGGCCATTAGAGGACAGACGGAGAAACACCCACAACTTCTCGGCTGCCGGCCCTTAAGGTTGTGAATGGGCTTGGAAGCCCAATGGGCTTTTCTGACATGTTCCTATGTCAGAACATATGTGTTCCTAGTCCTAGTTCTTACCTATATCCTCAGTATATGGGGATGGAGTTGGGCCCATGGTTGGAGCCGAGGTCATCATGAATAATCTCTTGCCATCTGTCATAGAATCGTCTTCAAGTCCAATAAAATCTTGAGGGGAAAAGATTGGCTCTGGTGGATGCCCGAGCGCTACAAATCATGTGGCACCTAGTGATACTTTAGGGAAAAGTCATTTCATTTTTTCCTAGGCGTTGGGCATGCCAGATCCAATCTTGAGAATGCTAACCCGTTCAGTGTCCTTGCATGACACGTGAAAATTGTGTATTTTATACTTACAGCCATTTTTCTAAGGTGTAATGAAAGGACACGGGATGTGTCTTTGATACTCTTCGAAGGAGCGTGATGACAACACACCTCAACAAACATTTGTTTGTTTCTTCTTTTTTCGTTGTGTTCCATATAAATAAAAGTACATGGGCTGTTTGGATGATCATATATTCTGATTTTCTACAGAGTAAACGTGTTAATGGAGATGTGCCAATCTATTGTGGTGTTTCTCACAATTCTGTATAGGGTCAGTTTTTATTTAGAATAAAGCTTTTGAGACCCCCTTAGGGCCAAGACCACCAAGACCTTGTTCTAAGAGCGCGGGATTTCAGGTGGGGCCCATCATGTGAAATGGGCCCCACCTGAAATACCGTGTTCTAAGAGTACGGTCTCGGTGGTCTCGGCCCTAAGTGGGTCGCAGTAGCAAAATCTTTTTACTTAACACGTTTCAAATGGGCTTTAAGTGATATGAGGTCCATGACCTGTTTCAATATGGTGTCACACACAAACGACCCTATCAAAATGCGTTAAATAGGCCATATAGTGTGTGATTTAATGTGGTAAAAACAAAAAAAAAATGGTCCTTATCAACCAAAAAAAAAAGAAATCTGGTCCTTCTCTTCCCCTATAGTAGTTCCTTGTTTGGCGTTTCAGATTTCAGTTAAGCCCAGGAGAGTAACTGACTCCAACTAATCCATTCTACTTGTGTTTTGTTCTCTAGATTTCAGACCTCACCAATAGTATGCAGAGCAGTTGGCCATCGCTGGCCTGCCCGAGCAGCGACGGTCTCAAGTTCTGGTCACACGAATGGGAGAAACACGGGACGTGCTCAGAGTCTGTCCTCGACCAACACGGATACTTCAAATCAGCTCTCGTTCTTAAGAAAAAGGTGGACCTCCTCCAAATCCTCGAGAGCTCAGGTAAATTAAAGTTCCTAGATTTTAACATTAGTTCTAATGGGTGTAGTTATTTAAGTTTACTTAACTAGTTGTGTATGGTGATACCAATGCTACAGGAATCCAACCAGATGGGGAATTTTATAGCTTAAACAGCATTACAAAAGCCATAACAGATGCAATCGGGTACACACCCGGGATAGAGTGTAATATAGATGAGTCGGGTAAGAGTCAGCTCTACCAGATTTACCTATGTGTGGACACTTCCGGGTCCAACATAATCGAGTGCCCGGTTCTTCCGAAGGGAAGGTGCAGTTCCAGTATCGAATTCCCTTCCTTCTAAGGAAACAGTACTATAGAGATTTGTATTGCTTGGGTACATCGTCTATTGGATTTTAATTGTTGTCTTCATAAACATTGTAACTTGCTGGTGCCAATAAGATTTGATGGAACTGATCCCCATGTACTTTTATCAAATTTATATACATATAGAGAGCTATCAAATTTGCCCTAACACTCATAATTATCAACTTTAGGAAGATCGATTCGATTCCAGAAGCTCGAAGCATTGGTTAGGATAAACTCCAATTTATTGCTTCCTCTCCATTAATAATGTCCACTCCAACAGTCCAACTCTTCCCAAGAAAAACAAGGATCCCTGTTTTGATATTCACCCTCCTATTTAAAAAAAGAAAATCGTAAAGGGACCTCAGGGTCCTCTTCTAAACATTTATATATATATCCAGCCTTGAGTAGATCAGCAGCTACTCCTTATATACAGAAATAATAATGCATCATTTCCATACTTGCGGTAGCTTTGAATAGATCATATATCAATTCTCTTTATTTGAAAATATAAAAGAAAAAAGTTTGTGCACTAATATCTGCCATAAAAGGATCAGGTCATAATAAATGAGAAGTTATATGGGGAAATGCTACTAAGACCCCTTTAGGGCCGAGACCACCGAGACCGTGCTCTAAGAGCACGGAATTTCAGGTGGGGCCTACCATTTGAAATAGGCCCCACCTAAATCCCATGCTCTTAGAGCTCGGTCTCGTTGGTCTTTGTCCTAAGGGGTCTCGGTACCAAAGTCCAAGTTATACCCCTTAACTCCAGCATACACTCTTTATATTTTTATTAAAATAAACCCAATCTACTCTCTAAATAAATAAAAGGAGTGCTAGCCACAGTCGCATGCATTTACTCCAAACATTTCAACGAAAGAGTAGCTATAACACATGGAGATGTTTGATACTTTTAGGCTCCGTTCTTTTGGTGGAACTTTTAAAGTCTAGAACTTTCAATGTTTCATGCCTAATTTTACTTAATGCCTAGAACCATAATATTCCATAGAGTGCAAAAGTTCTAACAAAAATTTTGGATTTTTAAAGTTTCATAGATGTAGAACTTTTAACTAAAATGAACTCATAAATTTGAGATATCGTCGAGTAAAAGGGTTAGAAAGCCTCTCTCCTCCCTTCCCAGACTCTTACCACTTGTCACAAACCATTGATGTTCTGGACTTTTAAAAGTTTCAACAAAATAACGGAGCCTTACAGATTAAAAAAATTTAAAAATAGGAAGTGTTTGACATTTGTAGCCACCAAGTTGCGTCTTTGGAAGATTTGCCCTGGGGCTGGCAATACCCAATAAATAATGGAACTTGGCCCTGCCTGCCAGCCTGATTAATAACCAGACCTAACCAGCTGGCCAGGGATGGGTCAGCCTGCATCCGGGTCGTTGACAGTAAACTTTTAACAATTTAATCTGAACCCGGAACTCCTAACGACGGCTACACCTTCACTATCCTAGTTAGTAGCTAGAGAGGTGGGGTGCAATCATTCATGCTGTTTATCATTGGGAACGTATATACAAAGCTTTAAAGACACCACCACCCAACAATAGACAAAATATCCAAAACCGAATTAAAATGAGAAACCAGAGAGGATCTCCAATCCACATACCCGGAAAGAGCAGTGATTAGGAACGCCATGTTCTGAATTTGCAAATGTCAGACATAAATGGTGCAGCTGTTTTCTTTTTTTAATTTGAGAACCTAACTCAGTTAAATGTAAAGACTCAATCGTTCTGTCTATAAATGTAGCTGACCTAATAAGATAAGCTTCAAAACAGATCACACACAGAGAAAGAGAGAGATGAAATCAAGCTTTTCAATCCCCATTCAGATCTATCTTCTAACTCTTTTAGCAATTCTCTGTGTTGCACGGGGTTTCACTTTCTTCTACTTAGTTCAACAGGTACGTGAGATTCTCTGTTCTACCCTTTTCGTTTTCTCCTCTAAAAAATTATCTGGGGTTTTGCTAACTTTGGAGGTTCTTCGTTCATCCTCTTATTATTCAGTGGCCAGGGACATACTGCCGCACAAACCAGACTTGTTGCCACCCAAAGACAGGAAAGCCAGCAACAGATTTCGTCATTCATGGACTTTGGCCCACTAACTTCGACGGCTCGGCTCTGTCTAATTGCAATCCAAACAAGCCCTTGGATCCATCTCAGGTATGCATGCTCTACCAATCTACAAAGAGATTTAAGCCAAATTTGTGTCCAACTGACTGGATTATAACGTTTTTCCTTCTTCCCACAGGGCCTGTTTGTGGGAAAATTTTGATCCAGAAAAGACTCCTTAAATTGACCCTACAATACAAACAATAATAACGTCAAAGCCCATTATAAGGGTTGGAGTGCACCTGGAGGCCCATAACGTTTTATGAACCAGCTTTGGCCTCTGTACAGAGGGTCAGACCCTTACTAACTTAATTCTCCAATCTCAATGAATGTTATGGCATAGATTTCGGACATGATTGCTGAATTGGGAAGGAGTTGGCCGTCGTTTGCCTGTCCAAACAGTGACGATATGAAGCTCTGGTTGCACGAATGGAAGATGTACGGTACTTGTTCGGATCTAGACCAACACGGATACTTTCAAGCAGCTCTCAACCTGAAGAAAAAGGCAAACCTCTTCAAAATCCTGGGCAGCGCAGGTAAGATAGATTTAAAGTTCTTGAGAACTTTAGCAATACTGATAGATTAGAAGTTTTTGGTATTCACTAATACCATCATTTCTCACTGTTAATTAAGTCTTACTTGAGAACTTTGTGGCAACAATATTACAGGAATCCAACCAAATGGGAAGTCTTACAGCTATGGCAGCATTAGTGAAGCCGTAAGAAAAACAGTTGGGTATGAGCCAGGAATTACATGCAAGGACGACAAATCCGGCAACAGCCAGCTCAACCAGATTTATCTTTGCGCAAGCCCTTCGGGTTCCAAAATCATTGATTGTCCAGGAATCCCTATGGGGAGCTGCAAATCAAGCATCAAGTTCCCTCCCTTTTAGCATCCATTGTTTTCTGATGTTTGTTGTCTGCAAAATCAGTTCATCTTTCTTCTTGGGGTCAATATAGTTTAATGGAGTCAGACCTCCATTCACCCCTTGATGTACTTAATAATGCTACCCCTATCCATTCACTGTTTACTGCTGCCGGCAACAACAAACATAGCGGAAGTTAAATATTTCTTCAATGATTTTTGATCAAAATTGTCTGATAAATTAAAGAAGCAAAAAGCATGGATAAGTTCACAAGAGGTTTGGAGATCCAGCAGCATCTGCATTTGATTGCTGGTTTGCTGCCCAATTAAGAGCACAAGACTAGAAATAAACCAGCATAAAAACATGATTATTATATAAGAATAAACAACTCGCAAATCAGAGAATATATCATTAAATAGCAAAATCCCAGCTCCATATGGATTATAAGCTGACATTTGCTGTGGAAATGCCTCTAGTGCAACTGAAAGGGTAAAGAGAATAGGTCAAAAACAAGCAGTAGTGTACCAAACTGACTGTAGCACAAAGTCAATTCCCTGATACTTAAAAACTAGCACAATTCCTCGCTCTCGTCAAGATTCCGCTCTCCAACTAAAACAGTACAAACATTTACTATCCCCAATCTACATCTCTGTCTCACCAAAAGCGCCAAAATGGCATAGAAATCAGGAAGATCTTCTGCACTACAAAACTGACACAAGTGATGCAGTAGATGGATCCATGCTGTTTTATTATTCCTTATCACTACAGCACATATATGGTAATATGCGGTTTAGTCTCAACTATCAAACTCATGCCGCCACAGGCTGCTTGTGTGCAAATGCAATGCCCTTCTCAATGCTGGCCTTCAGCTCCGGCTTAAGAGCTTCCAGAGCCTTTGTCTCATACTCGGTCAATCCCTGTAGGTCAGAAGATATTATAGCTTCGACACCATTCTTTCCAAGCTTAACCCTTGATGCAAAGAAGGGCAGCTCAGTCAGCTCCGACTGGACGTACGAGCACTCATAGACGTCCGCATCTCCGTCCAGAGCACGAAGAGACGATTCAACAAATCTTGCTGCTGCATATGCCATAGACAGTGTAGCAGACCCTGCACCGGCTTTTGCCTCTACAACTTCTGTCCCAGCATTTTGGATCCTAACAGTCAGCTGTTCTACTTCTTCGTCTGTGAAACTTACAGAAGGTTTTGTCTTCGACAGGAGAGGGAGAATGGTGATCCCGGCATGTCCCCCCACAACTGGGACATCCAAATCGATAAGCTTCAGATTCTTCTTCTGTGCCACAAACGTGTTTGCCCTAACAACATCCAGTGTTGTAACACCAAAAAGCTTCTTCGGATCATACACACCCTTCTGCTTCAGAACTTCTGCTGCAATCGGCACAGTTGAGTTAACTGGGTTGCTGATAATGTGAATGAAGGCATCAGGGCAGTTATCCGCAACAGCCTCAATTAAGTTCTTAACAATGCTGGCATTGATGTTGAAGAGGTCATCACGGGTCATACCCGGCTTTCTCGGAACTCCAGCAGGTATGACAACCGCGTCCACGCCTTTCAAAGAATTGGCTAATTCAGAAGCTCCTGTGAAATCAAGAACCTGCGAGGGAGTATTGCAATGACTAAGATCGGCAGCAACTCCCTTTACATTTGCTATATCATAAAGATGAAGGGCTGAGACCAATGGGGACATCTTGATCAGAAGTGCTAGGGGTTGACCAATCCCTCCAGCAGCTCCAAGAACAGCTACTTTGAAAGATGAAGCCTGAGGCTGTAGGCGATTCTCAAACCTCTGGTTTCGCTTTTCAGCTCTTGGTGCAAAAGAGTTTCGGAGAGCAGCATTACTTTCCTTGCCCAAAAAGGACGATTCTGATTCGCAGCTTACAGATGTTGCTGCCTTGAGACCACTGAAACTCCTAAGATAGCTTGGAGAGTTGAACCTCATGCCAGAGGGCTTCACTTTTGAACCTGGCCGAGTCTGGGCACCATAGGAAGCAACTGATCCAATGGAAACAGTAGTTGCTGCCATCCTGCAATCTGATAAGAAATATGAGAAGAATATCAATTCCTATATGATTCATTATAATCCACAGATGCATTAATGCTACTACACAATCGTTTTAAACTTGACCAATCCTCAAAAACAGAATTTGGAGTATCATTTTTGGTGGAATTGATAGCTCATTAAATTAGGTAACTGAACTTCAAATATCCATATGTGATTTGCTTCTATTTCTAGTCTTTGGGACTTTACAAATCATCAAGCTCCTACTTCCTCTCAACGGATCCAATCTACACGACTAGCATATAAATATTTACAAACCGGAATGGAACATTTGTTTCTCACTACCAGGGATTAGAAAAAAGGGAATTCATAAGTAAATCCAGATCTCCTAAGTCCTAACATAGAAAGTCTAACCAAGAAACCTGCTAACCAAACTTCAACTGTCAAATTCAGATAACGAAAAAGTGGCCAAAAAGGATGAAATTAGGTGGACACTAAGAATGCCGATAACAAGAGACCAACATAACTATGATCCGCCCCCTACTAGCATTTTCAGAAGCCTTACATTGCATTGGAATCTAACCTAGATCCTAAACCCTTAACCCACAAAGCATTGATCTTGTTCCCAACCAAAAATGTAAAAGAGAAGGGGGAAAAAAACACTATACCAAAAACTGGGTCAATCTCTAATTTCTGTAAAGAGACCAACATAACTATGATTTTTTTTGATAGGTAAACGAGACATGATATAAATAGAAGCATGAAAATAGTACAACTAACAAAAGCAAATAAAAGGTTCACACAGAATATGAACCAGAGACCTAGAAGCAAGGAAATAAGAAAAACATATAATATGCTAAAGCAGAACCCTAACTGAGAAAATAAAAAGAACACTATTGTAGCCTATGTAGCCACCCCTCAACGTCAAAATCTTTTTTTATGGCACACCAAGCTAAGATCAACTGTCTAGCTTTCTGGTATACTCTACCTTTAGTAGAGCCAATACCATCAAAAACTCGCCTATTTCGCTCTTTCCAAAGAGACCACCCTATGGCACCCGGAAGCATTGCCCAAATCATCGAAGTTGAACCCTCCAAAGTATTCGAAAACCAACCTGATAAGGAACTCCGAAGGGAGCCAGGAAAGATCCAGACGATATCCAGTTGGCGAAGGAATTTGCCCCAAATGGCATAAGCAAAAGGACAATGGAGAAGAAGGTGGTCTACCGACTCCTCCGCCTCGAGGCAAAGAAAACAACGATTTGCCAACGTCCACCATTTATGTTGCAAATGGTCACATGTGAGGATCTTATCCAGCATAACCGTCCAAAGGAAGAAAGATACCTTAGATGAAATACCTGGATTCCATACAGCTCGATATGGAAAAGGAGAGATGGGATGAACCCGCAACAATAGTAGGAAGGATCTCACAGTGAATTGCCCTTTGTTGTCCTCTAACCAAACTCTGGCATCCCTTCTATGTAGGCTCAGTTTGACACAAGACACGCAGTTGCTCATACTCAAAAATTCTTCAATTTCTCACTCATTTAGGTTGCGTCTAAACCTAGGAGACCAGACTGTAGAATCGCCACTACCCTGAAAGCATGAAGCCACTGGTGAATTTTTATCCAGAGCTAAGGAAAAGAGATTCCCGAAGTCCCTTTGAAGGGAACTATGCCCACACCAAATGTCTTCCCAAAACCTGACCTTTGATCCATTTCCCACCCTAAACCTAATGTGTTTGGAAAAGGATGGGCTCACGTGAAGAATGGCTTTCCACAGGCCAACCCCATAGGATCCTCTTACCGCTTAAGGCTCCCAAACTGACGCAACCCCAAATTTTGCCACAATGACTTTTCTCCACAGACTATCACTTTCCTCTCTAAACCTCCATAGCCATTTGCCCAATAATGCCTTATTCACTTCGCCAAAGGTTAGAGATTCAAACCTCCTTGTTTGATTGGAGATTCAAACCAACATAACTATGATCCGTCCCCTACTAACATTTTCAAAAGCCTTACATTGCATTGGAATCTAACTTGGATCCTAAACCCTTAACCCACGAAACACGGATCTGATTCCCAACCAAAAATGCAAAAGAGATGAGGGAAAAAACACGGGGGTTAATTCCATATCAGAACCCATCTTATCCTTAAATGACAAATAAGTGCCTCCTTTTAAACAATTTCCTTCAACATACCCAATTTTCAAATTATTGGACAAATAAGGACCTAACGTTATCTCCAGCCAACGTCCGTTTATATTCTCACTTAAAATGCCAAAAACAATCCCACTCTTGGAATGATTATATTACGTTTTTAAAAGTGCAAGAATGTGGATTAGCTACAATTTCTCTTGTAGTCCAGAGGCTACAATAGGCAAGACGAAAATGCTGGGTTCTTTTTTATATTCACTTGAAATGCCAATAACACCCCGACATGAGTGGTTTCTCATGAAATCAATATATTACCCTTTTTGAAAGGGGCAAGAGTGTAGATTAGCTACCATTCTTTGGACGGAATGCGCGCGCCTCTACAGGCCATCACATGTCCCATTTTAATTGTGGTTAAACTTAATCATCATAAGGTTACTTTTTTTCTCCTAAAATCCAAGATTAGATGGATAAATAAACCCTAGGGCTACGTGAATCTTAACTAGAGTTAGTGGGTGTTAAAAGTGACACATAGCGGCTTATAAAGCCCCTTTAATTGTGGTTAAGTATAATCAACCTAAGGTTAATATTTTTTTTTCTAAAATCCAAAGTTAAATTGGTGAACCCTTGGGGTGAGTGAATCTTAACCACAGTTAGTGGGTGTTAACAAGGACACGTGATAGCTTGTATAGCCCCTTTAATTATGGTTAAGGTTAATCAACGTAAGGTTAATATTTTTTCATTTAACTTTTTTCTAAAAATCAAGATTAGATGGATGAACCCTAGGTGTGAATGAATCTTAACTACATCCTAAGATAATAAAGTCTGAGAAATTTCGTGGATTGATGACCTACATTCTAGACACCAAAGAGTTCAAAGTTCAAACATCTAAATCCAGATACCACAAAACATTTCTCCAAACTAGATCCTATACTGATATTTAGCTACGCACAGAACTCACAAATCTCAGTTTTATCTCATGAAAAGTGGAATTCCGTTAGAAAAATAACACGTAACAATCAACCAACCTTCTAGTTTTAGCTTTGGATTCATAAAATAATAACAGCAGAAGAAATACAAAGATCCATCAAAATCCACATAACCCTATCTCAAGACAACCAGAATGGAAGAAAATCAAACAATCAAGCGTCCTTTCATTCACAGATACTATTAGAAGTTCAAGCATCAAAATCTATACCTCAAAGCTGAAAAACAATTGAGAGAAGGAAACACATTTTCGGCTTTGGTTTAAGCGAGTAAGGTCTCACAAATCCAAATCAGACATTTGAACACATCAAAACTTTACATGAAAAGGAAAACTTACAAATCAAACACCTTTGGCAGCATACGACCAAGAAATGGCACAGTACGGGGAAAACAGGAGACTTTTTTTTTTGTGTGTATAACTAAAAATCTACAGGACCATACCTCCGAACAACCAGATTTAGACAAAATCATCGAATCCATGTATTCCTTGTTCCAGCTATCTGAAGTTCTAACATCCGAATCTACGCCTCAGAACTCAAAATATTTTTCTCAGAAAATAAAATTGCGAAAGATTCATCTATTTTCAGAAAGGCTCACGGATTCAAATCAGAATTCAAAACACCAAAAGAAAATACACGCGAAGATCAATAAATGAGCAATCTATACTTCAAAACTCAGATATCCTGCCAGAAAAAAATTGCAGAAATCAAGCTTAATTTCCAGTTTCATTGAGCTAACGAACTCACCGATCTGAATCGAATCACAAAAATCGAAATTGTATACGAAGATTTACAAATCAAGGCTTATAATCACAGAGAAACGAAGAACAATTCGAATTAAATAGGAAAAAAATAAGGAATAGTGCGAAAAGAATACCTGGATTTCAGGTGATTTTTGGCGGAAGCGTTTCTATCTTTTTGCTCTTTCCTCCCAGACGGATCCTTCCAGGTGCTATGATGAGCCCCTGGCTTATAATACCCAACCTAGTAACCTACCACCACCGAATCTCCCAAAATGGTTCTTTCTCTCCATATATCGTTGCCGTTAGTTTCTCGACAATTTGACGGTTCAGATTACTCGATTTAAATGACTTTGTTTTCATCGACGTCATAAAATGTGACACAAAATGGTAAAGTCTCTGTTAAACATAGAACCTCACACGCCGACACGTGTTCTAATACTCTAGTTACGCCACAATAACCCAATAGATTTGCTACTGGTGCTAGCAAAATCCTAACCCAATAAAAAGCTGAAATCTCAGAACACGTACTATATTTTGGTTTGCTTATAGTGGTTCTCTCTGGCAAGTGCCGCAGAGAATCCAAACTCATAAAACCACTCTTTTTTTTTCTTTTTTTTTGATAACCGTGGATATCTTGAGTTTTTTTTTTTGTTTTTTTTCCAATTGGTGGGAAGACCTACAAACTAAATACAAAGCCGAGGGATAGAAACCCCCAATACATCATTTCTGAGAATTGGTAAAACACCGGCGGGTGGGTGCGAAAAAAGGTAACACACCAAGAGGCCCGGAATGGCTAAATTTAGCAATCCAATCTGCGGCTCGGTTTCTCTCCCGAAAAACATACTCAAGCTGGCACTCTAAAGATTTTCTAAGGAGCGCTCTACAAGCTCTGATGAGGGAACCATTGGGGTTAGAATTAACCAGATCTTTAGTAACAAGATTAACCACGACACTAGAGTCAATTTCAACAATAACTCTCCTCTAACCTTCGGACCAAGCCAGCATTAACCCATGGAAGAGTGCTCAAAGTTCAACCACAATGACAGAGCAAATACCAATATTGTGCCCAAAACCAATCAACCACCTACCATCGTCGCTACGAATCAGTCCACCACTAGAGGCCTCACCCAAATTTTCTCAGGAACTACCATCTGTGTTAAGCTTCACCCATTCCATTGCAGGGGGAGTCCAAGAGATAAGACACAATTGTTTCGGAGGACTAAAGTTTTTTGCCTTCAGGACTTCCTCAGACTCACTGGTTTTGAACAATATGTAGTCTATAGGATCATTAGGTCTGACAAAAGTATGATCAAATATAAATTTACTGCGCCAAGTCCATAACGCCCAAATAGCTTGCACGATGGATTCTCAAAAAAGTTCTGAGCCCCACAACTCAAATTCACATCCATCCAATCCTTGAGATTAGTTGAGAAAAATTTATGATGATGTCACTAGAACTAATTGGGCCAAATAACCCTAGCCACTGGACAATCTCTTAGGATGTGAAGAGTATCTTCAAGCTCGTAAGCACAAGCCTCACAAGAACCATCATTAGTCATTTGTTTGATCAGTCGAGTCTTGTTAGTGACAAGTTTTTCTTGTCTAGCAAGCCACATGAAGAATTTATGTTTCTGAGAGCCCCTATACTTCCATAAAGTCTTCCATTTCTTTTCATCAATGCTCCGGGGTTGGGTATCAAGGAGAGCATAAGCTGCCTTAGATAGGAACTTGCCAGTTGAAGAGTCTTTTGTTGGCATTATGGGTGCCAACAGTCTACCACTGGGCGATGGATTCAAACAGTGTCAACCCCAACTTGACAGGTGTCTGACGTAACCAACTACCCGGGGCTCGTAATGGGCTAGTATAAGGAAATAAAGTAGCGCCTTCCCCATAAGGCCGATCTTTTAGTATAATGGTAAGATCTTGATCCTAACAATTGGTATCAGAGCGAGCTTGCGGGTTTGAGTGCTCCTATCGTAGCTGCTGGGGGGGATTATTAGCATTATGGGTGTCAGCAGTCTACCACTGGGCGATGGCTTCAAACAGTGTCAGCCCCAACTTGACAGGTGTCTGGCGTACCCAACCGCCCGGGGCCCGTAATAGGCTACTATAAGGAAATAAAGTAACGCCTTCCCCACAAGGCTGGTCTTTTGATGTAATGGTAATCACTTGATCCTGACATCTTTCCAAACAAAAGAATCTGGGATGCTACCATCAAGAAAGCTTTGAATTGCTCTGATGCGAAGAGTCACTACAGTAGGGAGCAAATGGGTAAACTCCCCCCATTTCCAATTTTCGTATCCATCAATGTAGTTCCAAACCTTTTTGGTGAGATCAGCGGCTTGTACTTGAGTTATAGCTACCTCCATCAAGGGACAATCCCCCACCCAATTATCTATCCAAAAGTTAACAAGTTTTTCATCGCCTATAATCCATCTGATGCCTTTCTTCAAGAGAGTTTGCCCTTTAAAAATGTTTCTCCACGTGTAGGAGGACATAGTGCTTGGTTTACATTCTAAGATAGAAGAGGTTTTGAGATATTTGCCCCCAAAAACCAAGGCCCAAAGAGATTTAGGTTCAGTCAACAATTTCCACCCCAGTTTAGCCATAGAGATGATGTTTACTTTACTCATGGTCCTTAGCCCCAGACCTTCATTATTTTTTAACTTGCAAAGAGTGTCCCAAGAAACCAAGTGAGCTCTGTTCCTGCTTTCACTACTTCCCCAAATGAATGTTCTGTTACATTGATCAATTGCATGGTTGATGGATTCTGGGATTTTTAAGGTCTGCATTGTATATGTTGGTAACGAGGTCACTGAATGCACTAGAAGAGTTCTCCCAACCATGGACAGTTGCTCAGCTTTCAAGCCTTCTAATCGTGCTTGCACTTTCTCTAGGAGGTAAAAGTAAGTTTCTTTAATTTGAAACCCTTTTATGTATTAAGGGCATACCAAGATGCCTGCCTAAGTTGGTCGTTAATGGAATGTTACAGGTTGTGCTAATGGTTCTAGCTGTGGGAACATGAAAATTCGATGAAATGAAAATCTTTGACTTGGGAAGGCTAATGGTTTGGCCAAACATCCCACAAAAATCATCAATGCATCGCATAACAATTCCAATTTTTACCCCAGAAGCCTCAGCAAATAGCATAAGGTCATCGGGAAAAAAAAAAGATGTGAATTCGGCAGGCAATTCCTCCCAATACGGAGCGGCTTCCATTTATTATCAATCACATCGTTCTGGATGAGATGAGAGAGCTTTTCGAGACACAATACAAAAAGGTAAAGAGATAAGGGATCTCCCTATCATAAGCCCCTTACCGAAAAAAAAAACTCTCTAAGATTTCCCCATTCCATATATAAGACCGAAAACTTTGGAGTTCTGACACTGCTCATAATCAAGGAAATCCAATTTGGGGGTAACCCAACTTCAACAAGGATTGATTGGAGGAAGTTCTAGCTAACTTTATCATAAGCCTTCTCGAGATCTATTTTCATTGCCATTTGCCCTGATTTCCCTTTCTTCTTTCGCATTGAGTAAAGAACTTCTTGAGTAATAAGAATGTTGTCGTTCATAAGCCGACCAGGTATGAAAGCTGCTTTGGTTCGGGGAAATGAGTTTGGAAAAGAGGAGTCTTATTCTTTGCACCAGAACTTTAGAAATGATTTTGAGAGAGATGTTGCACAAGCTAATTGGGTGAAATTGTGTCATGGATTCAGGGTTGGAGACTTTTGGGATCAATGTGAGCAAGGTCTGATTGATGCCATGGGGGATGATGCCTTTGTCAAAGCATTCCTAACCATATCAACACAACTGAAGGACCAATTAAGTGCCATTGTTTATGATAAAATACAACATTAAGGCCATCAGGGCCAAGGGCTTTAAAGGGAGCCATGGAAAAGACAGCATTCTTAATTTCAATACTAGTAATGGGTAGAGCTAAGTGCTGAATTGCGTTGGGGTTAAGGGGGTGAAAGTACTAAACCCAACAAGATCGTGCACTGGAGCTTCAAAAAAAAAGGTTTTGGAAATAGGAGATAGCAGCCTGTTTAAGAGCCTGTGGTTCTACACACCAATCCCCATCCACCTTCAGGGCAAGAATTTTATTTTTTCGCCGACGGATTAGAGTTGAAGTGTGGAAGAAGCGGGTGTTTCTATCCCCAAATTTGAGCCAATTTACACGAGATTTTTGGTACCATATCATCTCTTCCCTAGCTAAGATCTTGTTGTATTCAGTGATAAGATCCGTTCAAGCTTAAAGAGGAAAGGGGACGGGCTTGAGCTAATTGCCCTTTGAGTACCCGTGATCCTTGCATATAGTCTTCTCTTCTCACGTAACACATTCCCGAAAACTGAGTGATTCTATGATTTTGCAGCATTGGTAAATTTCTCAATGTTCTCAGCAAAATCGATAGCATTTTGATCCCAATGTTCTTCCACGAGGTCATTAAATTGGTGGTGCATTAGCCATGCCGCTTGAAATCTAAAAGGTTTTGATGTTGGCGGCGGCGGGGGAACCCAACCATATCAAGGAGCAAAAGGGCAATGGTCTGAGTGAGTTCGCGGGAGATGCTTAACCATTGCTTCAGAAAAGGCATGTCTCCAGGCAGCATTTGCATAGGTTTTGTCAAGTCTCCCACTAATCCTCGCCAAACCTGAACGCTTGTTAGTCCAATTGTAATTGGGGTCTGAATACCCAAGATCAATCAAGTTGCAATTGTTCAACCACTCCTGAAATCTACAACATCTTGAACGCCCAGAAGAAGAACCCCCTGATTTTTCATCAAAGCTACCAATTTGGTTAAAATCGCCAGCTACAAGCCAAGGGAGGCTATGGAGCTGAGAAGTTTCCAAAAGGGAGCTCCACAACCGTTCGTGACTTGGGAGATTGGGGCTTGCGTAAATAGCAAAAAAAATCCATCTAGGTTGCGAATTTCCACTAATGAAACCATGAATAAATTGGGAAGAAGAGGCCAACACTTTCACCTGAACCCTTTCCTGCCTCCACAACATCTAAATGCCGCCAGAGAAACCCTCTGCATCCACTCTGGTTGACATTGAAAAATCTAATTTTTTAACCACCACCTCTGCTTTGCTTGGACCGAATCGGGTTTCCATTAGAACCAAAACATGAGGGTCATGAACCCTAATTAACTCCCTCAAATTTCTCAAGAAGGATCTTCCTCCTGCACCTCTACAGTTCCGTATCATAATATTCATTGGAAACAAGGAGAAGAGGGATGATAAATACTAACCTAAAGCAATCCAAGGAGCTGGGATGAGATGTGGCTTTCCTGCACCTAGAGCAACATGGGTCAGGCGGTGAAGATTAAGCGGTGGCCGTTGCCCAAACCGAGAGCTTGAGGCTCCAAAGGACTTCACCCACACCCAACTCACTGGAGGATGGAAACGTTGTTATGGCATACAGACGAGGAAGATGATGGGGAAAGTGTACGATTCAAGGAAAGGGATACAGAACTTGGAAGAGAAGGAAGGGGTAGCCACTGGAGAAAGATAGGGGGAATGAGGAGGACCACACCCCATGCAACCGTTAGTGAGGGGAGCTAGGAATCGAACTCGAGACCTCGGGGGTTTACTGTTCGTCCAAGTGACCACTGGGCTACACCCTCGATGTTTAAAAAAAAACCAGTCGTTTAGAAGACGGTGAATAGTGAAGGTGACTAATCGAGAAGGGCCTTGGCTTGCCTCTGCCGAAGCCAGAAAGGGCTTATCTCGGGGTTCCATAGAATAGGTGACATGTGGTGGAGAAGTCAAAATCATGAGGCCCATGATTTTGACTTCTCCACCTATAATAAGACATGCGGCGATAAGTGTATGAGAATAAGGTGTGAGATATCAAATGGGGAGAAGTCTGTTCATAAGGCCGTTAAATCATGGAAAATGCTTAACGTACCCGTGGTTTCCACCCATTCCCCCACTTTTAAACACTCACCAACTGTGGTTAAGATCACTCACCCCTAAGTTTAAGCATCCAACCTTAGTTTTTAGAAGAAAAAAAATAAAAAATCGTAACTTTAATTTAGTTAAGTTTAATCATGATTAAAGGGGTGTTAAAAGGGACACGAGGATACAACAGTAAGATAAATAGTCCATTAATCACTGCTCTTAAATCATTTATGGGACTAACTGAGTCATCTTAGGGTAAAGATTTTTAATCTTATTGTTAAATATGTAATGACTTCAAATTCTCTACGGTTATAATTATAATTATAACTGGACTCCTTGGAGTCCAGTTATATCCCATAGGTCAACACGTGCCCCTTTTGTCAACTAGAGTTAAAAAACACTTAAAAATGTTTTTATGTTGTCGGGTTATAACCCTAGATGATTCCAAGTCATATGTAATACAATCTTTATTTAAGGCATGAATAAAGGTACCTTAGGTTGATTGTGTGAGTTTAGATTACATCTATAAGCAAAAAAAAAATTATTATGTCTTCTCCGAAGATAATATTGTAATTTTCCGTATATCTCAAAATCTTAATTTAGCAATATTCTTTTATTTAAGTTAGTTCTTATTTTGCACATATATCTTTAAATCTTATTTTTAACTATAAATAAATAATAATAAAAAATACTCCTTTACCCACCATACTCAATTACCTAATATTTAATTATTTTAAAAATAGGTGAAAACTTGAGTGAATATATTGCTCAATCACCTGATTATCTAAGTAGGTAATTAAAAATCTTCTCCCTACTCGAGAGGGTATGAGTTTCTCAATAAACTTGTTTGCTTAACATGCTATTTGATCACATTTCCTAAATCTTTTAAACTTTACTAATTATATCTTAAATTGTTGATAGGTAGCTAACATTACAAGAAAAGTGGTCTCTAGGGACGGAATTTTAGCCACAGTAATATATATATTTCTGTGGCTACAAAACCCTTATACCAACGATTTTGATTTTAGTCCTCTTTTGGCTCTCAAGTCTCAACTACTAACACCTCTACCCTCAAAGGCTCTCAACGGTCTCTATTCTCTCATATCTCATCCCTTGTACCATCTCCACTCCATGGTTTAAAATTTCGTTGAAATTTCACGAAATTTCGGTTTCGGACAACCCCACCGATATCGAAATTGAGTTTATTTCGGAAATCAGATTTCGGTCGAAATTTCGAAAATTTCGGGTGAAATTTCGGATTTCGAAAATTTCGGAATTTCGGCCGAAATCTGATTTTTTTATTTTTAAATATTTTTTTATATTATTTTTTAATTAAAATTCCGAAATATTTCGAAATATCTCAAAATTTTTACTGAAATTTCATGAAATTTAGAAAAATTTATATATTAATTTTAAAAATAAAATAATAATATATATATAATTAATATTATATAAAAATATATATATAAAATAAAAATTTCGAAAAATTTCAAAATTTCGGAATATTTCGGCGAAATTTCGGATCAAATTTCGGAATAATATTTTATTATTAAATACGATTTCAGTGAGATTTCGGCCGAAATTTCAAAATTTCGGAAAATTTCATTTCGAATGGGACATTCGAAATCGACCGAAATTTCGAAATTTTAAACCTTGCTCCACTCCTCTTCCCTTAACCAATCGACGAGCGACAAACAACAAACATTAAACTAGACATCATAAATTGGTATATTCATGTTCTTCTTCTTCTTTCTTGAAAAAAATTAGAAGGGATGTGAGGGTAGGGTTTGGATTTTGCTTCTTTGTTAGGTCACTTCTCTATTACCACCGCTGCAATTCCAGCCTTTCTTCTTGTCATCACAGCAACAAGGAAATTAACATTCGTTGTTGTTGGTGAAATCACTATTGCCAAAACGGTTATCATTATTGGGGGCTCAGACTACAAAAGAGATGGAGGAGAGGTGGAAAAGGAAACTAGTGACGGTGGAGAAAGCTATGGTTTTGGTGAGGGAGAAGAGGTTTTCGTGAGCACATTTTGAAGGTTCATAGTTTGAAATCGCATTTGAGTGTAGATGAAGAGGAGGGTGCAACTGAGGTAGTTCCAATAGTCACCTTATTTAGAGTACAATGATCCAATAAGGAGAGTAATCAAGCTTATGGCTTCTCAAGTCAGGGCCGGCTCAAGCCATTTGGAGGCCTAAAAGCGAAAATTCTAAATTGAGCTTTTTTTAAATTGGACTCGCTAGAAATGGGGCCTTTTTTTAAATGGGACATTTTTTAAGGTTTCTTTTCACTAAATCAGGTTCATAAAGCCATCAAAGCCCACGCTTTGGGGCCTTCATTATTTTGGGGCCTAAAGCGTGGGCTTTGATGACTTAATGGACGGGCCGGCCCTATCTCAAGTGATGGGAGTTTATAAAAGAGATAACTATGAATATAGATTAAATGAACAAACAAAAAATGTGTATATCATGAGTAGTTTGGTAATTATAAAATAAAAGAAATGTATTTTTGTCAATTAATTTTTTTGTAATTTCTAAAATACCCTTATTAAGGCATTTTTTGGTTTGTTCCGATTATCTCTTCAACGGGATCTCCTGTTCGTAGTTTTTTTCAGTACTAGTCATTCAGTTAGGCCGCAACCCCACTTACTAGTGTTAGCATCTATTCTAGGTTAGTGGGTCAAGGTCTAGCATTGAAAGCTTGGCAGAAGGTGGATATTACAACCATCGTACCCCTTGGGAATCAATCTCAAAACTTACCTCCAAAGGAGGAGACAAACTACCACCGGAACAAACCCATAAATCATAATGTCCTGTTCATAGTTAATGTACTCTTTATAAAATTGTTTTTTGAACTTTTTTAAACTGTCTAATTATATTGAGTTTTTTTTAATGATTTTATTTGTATCATCATTTTTAATTGTTTCTAAACTAGATAACCAAGGACCAATGAAACCTTATTTGAAAATAAAAATCATAATTAAAAAAGTTATTTTCAAAATGCTCAGAACTAAGTTCAAGATGTCAACATCAAAAAATAAAGCTTAAATACTGCCAAGTATACTCCAAATATAGTTCTAAATCCTAACAGTCTGTCTATGCTAACCACTAAGTAAGGATAAGGATTTATTGTGAGGTGATACACCTAAAAAGAAAGTCAAGCCTAGCTGATCAACCAAGCCACACTTTTTATTTGAGAGTATCCATTGACTCATTATAATAATAATAAAAAATACTTAGATAGGGTTCAAATGACAATTATGTAATTAAAAATGTGATATGAAAATATCAAAAATTTCCTTGCAATATATGTTGAGACAAAGGTAATATTTTCATTTATCTAGTCATGTTAATAGGAATTATTTACAATCCTCCCATTCCAATTTTTTTTTTTTTTTATAAATATGGATATCCTGAGCCTTAAAGATTTGGACTATAATACCCCTACCCCATACAACCAATATTGAGGGGAGCCCAGGAATTGACTTCGAGACCTCTGGGTATACAATTCATCCTTCGGCCATTGGGCTACACCCCTCAGGGGTTATTCCAAACCTAATTTAGTTGTAATTTTTTTGGTTTTCGGGCATTCCTTGGCAAGTATTTGACAAAAATAACTATGGCATATGAATACTTGTATGGTTAACAAGCATGAGAAAAACAATCTTATAAATTCCATCACATGACAGATAGTAAACTTGAGATTCTTCTTACCCTCCTCTTTATACCATTGTAAGGTTTAAAATCGCATTTATATTGGCAAATTCACCTTAAAATGGAATTAAATTTTTTGGAAATTTCAAAATTTTTGGCAACATTTTAGAATTTCTATTTTTTTTTATTTATATTTTCACAATATTTCACAAAATTTTGGTCGCAATATTGGAAAATTTTGGCCGGAATTATAATTCATTAAAATTTAATATATTTATAAAATATTATTATTCTATTTGAAAAATAAAATTTTCACAAATTTTAATGATTTTTGAAATTTTCTCAAAATATTTTGTTATTTTATTTAAAAAAATTTAAAAATGGGTTTAAAAATAAATTTCAAGAATTTCGACTGAAATTCTAAAATATTGAAAATTTGAAATTCTGAAATTTTGAAGGAAATCTGTCAAAAAGAAATATAAATGATTTGTAGGGTGGGAATGAAACCAAAATTTCACCAGAATTTCGAACGTTGTACCATTTTACCCCAAAGAAGGTGACCGATGACACCTACCTATAGGGATGGCAATATGACCTGCCTCGCCCCTATAGGGGCAGTTTTTTTTCAAATAAATTGGAGGCAGGGCGGGGTGGGGATGGTATAAAAAATAAAGACCCGACTCGGTTTCGGGGCGGGGGCGGTTTTAGTATACCCCGCTTCGGTGCCCAGCCCTGCCCTGCACCGAAACCACTTTAATAAATAAATAAATAAATATATATATATATATATATATATAAGGCAGTAGGGGCAGGGTGGGGCCGGGGTAGGGATTTTATAAGCGGGGCGGAACTGGTTTCACCATATATAAGCCCTGGTCGGGGGCGGGGTGCGGCGGCTTTATAATCAATCGGGTCGGGGCCGGGGAGGTAGAAAACCGCCCCGCCCCGCCCCATTGCCATTCCTAACTACCTAGTTGTACCCCTTTTCATCTTCTGGCAAATGTGACCTCTCCTCCATATACCAAACCTTTGAATGTTCTCCCAATACTAAAACCCTAGCTTTCTCCACCACCACTGGTTTCCACTTCCACCTCTCCTCTATCCCTTTTCTAGCCTTTGCCACTGATAATAGTAAGAAGAAGAAGAAGAATTTAAATCACATGTTATCCGAGTGCTGTTTTTTCATAAAATAATTTAACTAAAACAGGGGAAAAAATCAAAGCCAAAGACAGCCTTAGTTTTTATTTTTATTCGAGTCTTTTCCATCACAGTTCATGTGTAAAATCACTAAGTTTAGGCCCATAACCAAACCCACTCAGGTCCGGCTGATTTTGTGGTGGGGGCATCATGGGTGAGCCAATAATTCATGGAAAAAGCTAATTTTCAGATCAGGTTGGACTTACACTTACCTTTATCAGTCTAAACCTAGTCCGGTCCAGCTGGGGCCTCCATAGAGCTATAGGTGTGTGGACCAAGCACAGCCCATTGCCACAGGCATGATGGGCCAACAACCGGTAGGAATTACCATAACGAAAAGGCCGTATATTTCTTGTACGAAATATCATTAATGCCCCTGGCAACGAGATGATAAATTGAAGCTCCAATCTGTCAAATTTGTCGTACTCGAGATTTTCAGTCTTATAATTGAGCAAAACGAGATTGCTGATTAAACAAGATTAACAATTTTAATTACATTTAAAATAATTAACTACTTTAATACGATTATGAAAAAGCAGTTGACAGGTGGCTAAGCAGTTTGACCTGTTCTCCTCCGTTACAAGACCCAAAAGCAAAAAGAAACAAAAAGAAGCAACTGAAGAAGTATCTGTTAGTGGCACTATTCGTAATTAAACACATTTCATTTTCACATCTTAGAAAGACTAATATTAAAGCAAAGCAAACAGTATCTATGTCCCCAGTTCCCACCTCTTAGCGTAGACTTCAAGTTCAAAACATAGAGATCGAACCTAAACTTCTTCTTCTTCTTCTCTCTATCGTTTTGCTGAAGAGATTCAAAGGTATGTTTCTCTGCAACTGATTTAATGCACTTATTCTGCTTTGTGATCTTTAATGGCGTCGTTTCAAGTGAAATTTGGAGATGTATGTGATGTTGTGTTCCACTTTTTTCGTTTTCTAGCTCTTGTTCAGTTGGATGGTGGAATTTAGTTTTTTTTTTTCGCTTAATTTTCAGAGTAATTAAGTTGGATCTGTTTGGTGACTTGTTTTTGCTGGATTTTTGTTGTTTATTCGTTTCGATTTGAGATCGTTTTCGAAGAGATGGAGTTTCAGATTAGTGAAATTGGTGATATTTGTGAAATGTGGGTTTGGGAAATGTTGTTTTGTGAATTAATTTTTAGGTATAATGGATAGGAATTAATTTTCTGATGATTTCTGTAATAAACGGGGCTTTCACTAGGGTGCATAAGTATATGAAGATGAAGGATTTCGATGAAATCAAATGGAATTATCTGATTGAAAGCTCAAATGAAGTGGATTTGTCTGACCGAGAACTCAATTTCTTGTTCTAGTTTGTGATTTTCGAGATGCTTAGATGTTGTCTACGATTAATGTTTGCCTTACCTGTTTGAGGGCTCTGGAAATGGAGGTTCCTTCTGAGTTGTGGTGTTCTCTTCAAAAGTTAAAAAAAAAAAAAACTTTTTCAATATCTTTCTTTGTTTAAGTAATTTGTTCTGTCGGTCATTTAGTTATAAATATATATACAAAAAAAAAATAGTAAGAAACAAAATGAAATTAAAGCTTTGTAGCCCTCTTTATATATATATATACAATTTAGGGAAAGCAGAGGTTTAGAATCACTTGTAGATTATTGATCTTTCCTAAATTGAACTATATCTATCTACTTGAAAAACCTATCTTTGTTTTATAGGTTACATATTTTGTATTTTATCTTTATATTGAATTTTTGTATATGTACTTCCAACTAAAAGTTAGATTTCCTTGCTGCATCTACTAATGATCACAGAAACTGTTTTTGGAATTTTGTTTCTGTTTCATGTGTGGACGCATCTGCATACATACGTATGTGCATTTATCTCTATTTATGCATCTATTTAGTTACAAGTGATGAAGTGCTTATATTTACTGACATGCCTGATGGGAGGAGATATCTTGAATCTCAGATAGTGAAATGTGTCACTGAATGGTAAACTAATGTTAAACCTGAAACACCTCTTTCAACGTATTAGGGATATTAATGGACATGACTAACGCGGGTCCTCTTCCTTATCTTTTTACTAAAGTTGTGAAGGTGCGAAAAGAGTAATTAACCATTTAAAAACATGGAAACACATGATAAAATGTATAAATTGAATAGGCTTGGAACTAGCTAGTATAATTGGAAAAAATAGGGTTCATCATCGTGTTTTTGTCCTGCATAAGAGCGGACAAATAACTTGATAATTTTGATGACTATTGGGTCCTACAATCCTATGCAGATTTTGGTTGCTTTTATGTTGAACTTAGTCAATGGCTATATTGTATTTATTTTCTACTGGTCAATGACATTTATTGGGGTTGTGGAGAAAACACTAGGGCTGACATCTGAGTATTAGGGAAATATTATGTTAGGGAAATATCGATTTAATATCTATGAGATACACAAGGTCTCATAGACAATATTGGATTAGCATCAATCAGGATTTGATTAGATTAGGTTTCTATCTTGAGGTCAATGTAATCTCTATATAAATCCTATTAGAGGTCATTGTAATCATCCAAGTTATTCTCAATAAATCTCTTTCCTATCATGGTATCAGAGCGGGCGACCCCTTGGTGATAGCTTAGTTCTTGTTTTTCCCTTTCCGGCGGGTGGTGCTACCACCACACGCCGGGTATGAAAATCTTGACTTTTTTTTTTGTTTTAAATAAAAACCCTACCATCGTCCTATACTTTTATCACCCCCAGGATCATACTCATATTCATGATCTCTATTTTTCTTTTCATTTATTAAAGACCTCTCCAACGAGAGTTTTTTTTTTAATCGCGGGTCATACTTCATGTGCTTTTGGAGAAGATCATGACAACCTGATCTAGTGGGCCATCGGTTCCGATAGACTCAAGAATGAGCGGGATGCGACAGAGATGGACTTCACAGACTGATGGTGACCACCAAGTATAGACCTATTTGTCAACAAATTATCTAAGAAGATCAGGGGTGAGGAGTACTCGACTTGTGGCAAACACATGAAGATCTTGATCCTCATGTGTTTGAGGGGGAGTATTAGGGAAATATTGATGTGATATCTATGAGATACACAAGATCTCATAGACAATATTGGATTAGCATCAATCAGGATTTGATTAGATTAGGTTTCTATCTTGAGGTCAATGTAATCTCTATATAAACCCTATTAGACGTCATTTTAATCATCCAAGTTATTCTCAATAAATCCCTTTTCTATCGTTGAGCACATACCAATTTTTCATTTTCCTTAAACAACATTTTCTGATTATTCATGCTGCAAATTGCTACTTATTGACATCTGAGTTTTTATGGCCAGTGACATGCTTTTCTGCTTGTTCTTCTTATTTATTCCCTTCTTTTTTGTGGCACTGTTTTGTTTTTTGTTCATTGGCCTTTTGTTTGAAACTTTTGGTTGCAGGATTTCACAACACATTTGTCCAACATCTTTCTTGAAGGGTAATCAATTTGGTATATAGTATTCAGCTTTGATGTCCTCCTCTCAGATGGTTCATGAGGAAATGCCTTTTGTAGTGGCAGTCATTGATACCGCAATTTAAGAACTCTGAATGGTCAGTGGTAAGCATACAGAAAGGATGCTCGGTTAATGATGTCTAATTGCAAGACCTAGTAGTTGGATGGGTCAAGCAGCATGCTGAGATATTGAAGACATCTAAAACTGTTATTTTGAGGAGGTGAAATAAAACTTCCACCATTGTATTCTCCGATCTAATCCATTTCCCTCTTAGGGGCTTTAGTTCATCACTACAAACATGTCTTGTATTTCCTCTTTATGAGTCCCTAGATTTTGTGGTCTTGTTTCGTCAAATATAAGATTTCAGAGATTTGCAGCCATACCAGTGACCCAATAAGTGATATACTGTGTGTTCATTATAATTTTAATGACCTGGAATTTAAGGTTGAATATATTGATGTACAGGTGTAATCAGCAAAATGAAGAAATGGTCTGGAGGTGTTGTAATTGTGTCCTTGTTTATGTTGCTGGTTATTAGGTATAGTGTAATGAAAGATTCAATTTTGGAAAGTTCACTATCGAGTCCCTTCCCCTTCAATACATCCAATCCACTTGAATGGGTGCATGCTGGGGTTCCAGCAGCAGTTCAAAATCCAGAGACATCTCAAACTATTTCTGCTGATACCTTAGTTTCAAGTCTATTTACTTGGAGGAACCTCTCCAACGAAGAGCATCAATCTTTGCAGACATGGAACCATTTGAATCACTTAATTAGTCTTGCTCAGGGTTTACCTAATGCAGTAGAAGCTATCAAAGAAGCTGGAGTCGCATGGGATAGCCTTATGGCTTCAGTTGAAGAGGAAAAACTTGATTCTGCAAATAAAAGCTCACAGAATAATAGGAAAGCGAAGCAGTGTCCTTATTTTCTTAATAAAATGAATGCCACAGAATTTGGTGATAGTGGTTATAAGTTACGGATTCCTTGTGGCCTGATTCAGGGTTCTTCTATTACTATTATTGGAATTCCAAATGGCCTCCTTGGTAATTTTCAGATTGACTTAAAGGGGCCACCACTTCCAGGGGAGCCAGATCCTCCAATTATTTTGCATTACAATGTTCGACTCCACGGTGATAAGATAACTGAAGATCCTGTAATTGTCCAAAATACATGGACTGTGGCTCATGATTGGGGTGGAGAGGAGCGTTGTCCCTCCCCTGTTCCTGATAATAACAAGAAAGGTACCAGATAAATACTTGTCACATGCTTTGTTTATTGAGTTCTGGAAGCTTGGAACTCATTCTTATGGTATTTTACTTCAAAAGTTGGTTTACTAAATATGTTAATAGCTTGATCACTTCATCTTTATTTTAGTTGTAATTATCTATGTGATTAAGGTATATTATATTGTCACATTGATAGAAATTAGGAACTGTTTTCTCATTTTAAGGCATTGTTATTATTTTTTTTCCATGCTGTGGATCTAGTATTTGTGAATTAGTGAACAAACTCCAGTGGATTGAAGCTTATTATTCTAGAATTGTGATGCAGGGCGATTTAGGGGTGGTTTAATTTGAAGGAAAATCACGAAAAACATAGTTGTTTTAGAGTATAAAAACGATCCAAACTCAGCAAGGTGGACTCCTCAACACCCAAATTCAGCAAGTTATCTCCCAAGAAAATAACTAAGCTTGAAATAAGCTAACAAGCTTATAATTTCATATATTCATTCAAAAAGAGCTACTTCTCATTTCATTTCTTAAGTATATATAGAGAACAAGATCCTACATGGAAAACTACTACAAAACCCACTATCATGGGAAAACATCAAACTCAATAATTAAGCCCACTCACTACAACTAATATATGGGAAAACACCACTTTCTACAACTAAATACTAGGTAACATTAATGTGAAGGTGCAAAGTCCTTGACTTGTTGAATGGGTATATGGATTGATTAGATGGATAGTTAGAGCATGGGTAATAAGTCGTGGGTAAATGGATCATGGGTCTTGATACCATACGTCTCACTCCCACAAAACATAATACATCTCAAAATGTAGGCCTCAAAATCTTGGGCTGCATCAAATTGCTAAGGTGTAGCAAAGATTCTCCAATAGCTGGATACTTCCTTTTGCATAACTTACCTTGACATGGTATGTTACTGATACAACTGTTACTAGGTGCTGCATGGGTACTTGTAGAATGCACTATTCTCATTTCCTATTATATTATTGGCTATATCTCAACCCCAGTGATTTTGTACTCTTTAGTCAATAAAAATATGAACAGTATATATTGCAAAGAGATACTCCATTATGTTTGGCATTCCTTACAAGACTAAGAAGTGGTACTTTGCTTAATAGATTTAAAACTAAAAGAATAGAGTTTAAGATTTATGTATCATGTCCCAATTCTTGTATCAGTGCCGATAACTGTATCCCTTCTCAGAAACTTGGCAAATATTTGGTCTTGCCCGAGAGCTTAAGATACCCCTTTTGTTTATGTTTCGGTTTTTTCAATTTATGTATTTGTTCCTCTAAATTGTTTCATTTTCAATCTGGTGACCACTGTAGTTTGTGTTAATTAAAAGTAAAAAACTCACACTTTGATGTGATAATGTGTTCCTGGATTTGGTTTAAACGAGAGGCATCTAGGTTTTTGTTTCCTTTAATGTAGCTTGTGTACTCAATAATGTTCATGACCCAAATAATTTAGAATTTGAGTCTTTTTTTTGAATCACTGGTCCATATTCTTGTTTATAGCTCCACTTGTGTGTATGGGTATGAAATTGAAGATGCATAAAACTTGCCGTGGTCTTATTTCTGCTGTTAATTTCTTGTATTCTTGCAAGAATTTATATTTTGAATATTTTATACTTTCTCACTTATTGATGTTGAAGTGTCCAGCAATATGAAAGCCTGAACTGGGAACTACATTACATTTTGTAACACAAAATCTATTTAAAAATCATCTCCTACCTCTCATGCTTTTTATTCGTCTATTATGTGCAACACATGAGTCTAATACTTGCATCAGGGCATGTCCTACATGCTTATCTAATATTAGCATCCATCTTAGGAATTGGTTTGTTCTAAGTGAACTGTCCTTATTACATGGCATAAAATCTGTGATTTGCTAGCTGACCCATGGTTGACCATTCCATCCTTTTCTTCTTTCTTCTTCCATTTTTTTTAAACAAAATGGTTTAATATGTTTTAAGTCACTGTATTGTTTCTTTCTGTATCTTTGGTTACTCCCTGTGAGTCCTGTGCTATATTGCTTCTTTACTGTCTTCCCTTTGCACAGTAACTCTAATTTGTCCTTACCTTTCAGTGGATGAGTTGGACCAGTGCAACAAGATGGTGGGTAAAGATGGTAACCGAAAGTTCACGGTTACTAGATTTTCCAATGGTTCTAGACGGCCTTCAATGGCACCAAATGATTCTAAAGCCAGACGATATTTCCCTTTCAAGCAAGGGTATCTGAATGTTGCGACACTTAGGGTGGGATCAGAAGGGATCCAGATGACAGTCGATGGAAAGCACATAACATCCTTTGCTTACCGTGAAGTAATTTATCTCCTTTTTAACTCAAGTTGCTTCTAAAATTTGGGGAGCACGTTCCAATTCATTTGACCTTTTGCTCTGCTGGTGATTTTTTTCAGAGTTTGGAGCCATGGCTTGTTAGTGAAGTGAGGATTTCTGGGGACCTGAAGTTAGTTTCTTTCCTGGCCAGTGGATTACCCTCATCAGAGGATTTAGAACACATCATTGATTTTAAAGCACTCAGATCAGCTCCTATCTCCCCTCACCAACCGTTGGATCTCTTTATTGGTGTCTTCTCTACGGCCAACAATTTCAAGCGTAGGATGGCTGTGCGGAGAACATGGATGCAGTATGATGCAGTGCGGTCAGGAGCGGTTGCTGTACGCTTTTTCGTTGGTCTAGTGAGTGCCACTGATGCGTTTCTTTTTCTTATTGTTATTGTTGTGGTTATTATTATTGTGATATTGATAATGTTTATTCCTATTCTCATTATCATCACTACTTCTGAGAGTTCTCTACCATTAGGCCATGTTTGGTATGATTTGTCTATTGTACATTGACAGGGGCGGAGCCAGGATTTTCTAGTTGGGGGGGGGGGGGGCATGTGATGGTTGATGGATAATGATATTGTTCATGGATTTGTGGAGAATTATTAGGGTGGGGATGGGGGTGTAGGCCCCGAATTTTTTTTATAACTAAGTTTTTGGCCATATCATCCATACATTTCGTAGATATCTTACGAGTATTATTTCTCCTTGTTTACGGGACAGCTATCCCCTTGCCCCATGGCTATGCCCTATTAAATAATTAAATAACATGATATAAAAGATACATTTTGTTTTCAATAGTTTAGGGAACATTGCCCCCTTGCCTCATGGCTACCTATTAAATAATTAAATAATATAGTATAATTTTTTTGGGACAGTTCCTCTTACCATAATTATGCCTAATACAATAATTAAATAACTTAGCATAAAAATATTGTTTTAAGTTTAATGACACCTGCATGGAGATTGGATCAGAGTCATTTGCGATTGAACTCGAGGAGAGTTCAATTGCACCCACAAGTCAACACGTATCCCTTTTAACCTTTATTAATTGTGGTTAAGATTTACTAACTCTTGAGGTTCAACAATATACCCTTGCTTTTTAGAAGAAAAAAATATTAGAAATATATTTAACTTTGGTTAGGATTTTAAATCTTAGGGTTAATATTTTTTATTATCATTTTTTTAAAAATTCAATGTTATATTGTTGAACCCCAAGAGTTAGTGAAAAAAAATTCATTCTGCCTCATGTCTTGGCGCTGGTACACAGGGCCAGACAATGAGCCGCTAAAGGGGTAACCGTAGAGGTGTTGTGACTAATTCAAACCCGCCCCTTAACCACAGTTAACAGAGGTTTAAAGGGACATGTTGTGATGTGTTGACCTGTGGGTGTGATTGAACTTTCCCCAAGCTCAATCGCAATTGAGTGATCTGATCTCACCTGCATATCCCCATTCCAATGGCTATGCCTAAAAGAAAGGGGATTTTTTTTCCCCAAAATTCAGTTGGGGCATGTGCCCCCACCTGGCTCCGCCCCTGTACATAAGCTTCTGGCAGTTTTTGGTGTTTTATGAAAATTTTAACTTAATTATAAATATTTATGTTTGTAATAAAACAGTAGTTTTGTGAGCCTATCACAAGCATTTAGTATGTGGTATGTTGCAGCATAAAAACCAGATTGTGAATGAGGAACTCTGGAATGAGGCACGAACATACGGAGACACTCAGCTGATGCCTTTTGTTGACTACTACAGCCTCATCACATGGAAGACTATAGCTATCTGCATCTTTGGGGTAAAGTCCGGTCTCTTTTCAAACCAAGAGGTTTCTTCCTTTTGGTTCATTAAATTCTATTCATCCCTTCAATAGACACAGGTTGTTTCAGCAAAGCATGTCATGAAGACGGATGATGATGCCTTTGTGCGTGTGGATGAGGTTCTTGCTTCTTTAAATAGGATTAATGTAACCCGCGGTTTGCTGTATGGTCGTATCAATTCGGATTCCCGACCTCACCGGAATCCTGACAGCAAATGGTATATTAGCTCAGAGGTAACTTTCTCCTCCGGACCTATTGACCCCTCCATGGTTGGATTTGAATGAAGACAATAGAGATTGAGCCGGTCAACAATTTTGCTGATTGACTCATAACTCAGCCAAGCATTTAGTTTGGATGGGATCTAGTACTAGTTACTAACTCCTCAACTTCATAAAATCTTTGACATGGCTGAGTTAAATTGTAAATCTGAAAGTCCAATTGAAATGTATTGTGGCATAGCTGCAAATTTATGCAGATTCCTTAAATTTGTCAATTGTTTCGGAACCTGGCTGAGAGCCTGAGACAACTCAGTTTGTCTGGACGGTATTAATTCCGATTCTTGAAAAAATTCTGCCGACGTTGGATTAAGTTGAAGGGTTGACTGCCAGGTTTTCACATTGAGCATATTAATTGCCTACTGTTCATGATTGTCAATCTTTTAGGGTATATATGTGCAACATATTTCCTGATATTTGGTTCTGATCTACTTTCTCCTTCTCTCTGCATTTGTGAAGGAATGGCCTGAAGAAACTTACCCACCTTGGGCACATGGTCCTGGTTACGTTGTGTCACGTGACATAGCAAAGGCAGTCTACAAGAGGCACAAAAAGGGCCGTTTGAAGGTACATCCTAATTATACTAATCTATTTTCTCTTCTTTCCATTTTTTTTTTATCATCTACAACTTGTAGTAATGCTTAACATGCACTCACAACCCTTCCTTTCAAGATTGCGAGCAAGCATAGAATTTCAAGTTGGTTCACACACCGAAGTTACCCAAGTATACATCTGCAATTAGAAGTAGGACAGTGTAGTCAAAATTTCGCCTAGGCAACGCCTATGGCCACCACCTCACTTGGCCAGGACCCCTATCGCCTAATTAGTATCTATGTGGGGAATTCGTCAAATTTTTATAATCTAAACATAGAAAAATAATTTTGGTCGCATAAGCATCACCGGAGAAATGCCTTAGCTAGGGAACTCTCTTATCGCCTAGGCGTCGCCTGTATGGTTTGACTATCACATGTTCTAGAAGGGGATGCCTGGTTGATCCCGGCATTGGCATAGCATCAGTGGGGGTCGTAAAGGCATCATCCAACAAGGATATAAATATCAATATCGTGGATATATTGTGGATCCTGCACACCAACAATGTGGCATTGAAATTGGTCCACTGGCTGGTGGTTCTGGGTATCAGGAGAGCTTCCAGCCTTATTGTCTGTCGTCTCTGGCTGCACCCACCTAAATACCTACTAGGGGCACATCATCAACTCCCACCTGTAACACTTGCATGTGCTCCCTGTCTGTCTTCTCTCTCTGCGCCCTTGTCTTCACCTGCCAAGACCCCTTTCTGTCCTCGTCTCTAGGAAAGGGCAGCGAATGGTTGGGCAGCTGGTTTAAGTAGTACTCTCCCAGGCCTGTCTCCCCCATATCTCATCATCGGCACTTGGATTGATGACTCAGTACTACCCCTCGACCTCACTGCTATCTTGACCTCATCATCAGACCCTTGTCTCACCCTTACAGTTACACATCTCTGTTCCTATAAAAACAAAGCTTTCAAGATTACATAATGATACCTGTCAGCATCAGCGATCATTATGCAAGACATTCAAATTAGTGATGGCAATCCTCAAATGTGTACCTAATACTGACACCATGAACCTTTTTGTTGCTTGCACCATCATGAATCTTATCTACAATCTAGTACAACACAAAAATGTTCTAATGGAAACATTTGATAATGATCGATGACAAATTGTCATTGTTCAATTGCTCGACTAGATACCAAAATGAATTATGTAGGTAATAATGTACCATTAAGAGATTGGCATATTTATCATTGAATCTGAAACTGGCAATACTTAATCTGCAGATGTTCAAGCTGGAGGATGTGGCGATGGGCATCTGGATCGCAGAGATAAAGAAGGAAGGGTTGGAGATTCGATACGAGAAGGAGATAGGATCTATAATGAGGGGTGCAAGGACGGTTATATTGTTGCACACTACCAAGGCCCTGGGGAGATGCTCTGCCTGTGGCAGAAGCTGCAAAAAGGAAAGGAGGCTGGATGTTGCGGTGATCGATAAGCAAAGAGCTATATGGTGGTAACTGGAGCTTTAGATGAAAGCTGTTTTGAGTTCCAAGTTTCTGAAGGGGGAGATATAAGTAAATGGTATGTTGTGAAGAGATCCAACTGACATTGCTTCTAGATAGGTAGGTCAATGCGGTTATAACTAGGCTTTAGTGAATGATACAAAGTAGGTAGACAAGGTTTTATAGTTGGCTGAGAAGCTGTTGGTATTACCTGATATAGAGGGATCTGTACCATATGTAGTTGAGAGAGAGAGAGAGAGAGCATAGTGACATTAGTTTGACCGCCTTCCATTGTAGATTGATTTTTTTTTTTTTCTAATTATTCTATACCGTTTTGTTTTGTAACTTTTTTTTCTTAAGGCATTACTTGTATTATTTAGGGCATAATAGTGCCAAAATCCGTGACAGTTGATCGCCAAACTATAATGTAAAATGGATCGGAAACACATTTTATTTTATTATTTTTTGCAACATTTGTTTGTGGATTAGTAGTTAGTTGGGAGTGGATTTACAAGGCTTCTGCCTAACTACAAAGGGATTCAATCCTCGCCTCGCAGTGTGGTATGCTAAACCAAGGTGTTTTCATTTCTTTGGAGTTCAGGCTTGTTGAGAGATGATTTTTTCTAATGACGAGGCCAACTCGTCCATACATACATTCTACGAGTATTGTTTCTCCTTGTTTACGAGGCAAATCTCTTAACCCCATGGTTATGTCACGTTAAATAATTAAATAACTGAGTATTTTCAAAAGTTAAAATATATAAAATATATATTTTATTTTCAAAAGTTAACATATATAAAAGATATATTTTGATTTCAAAAGTTCATGGCAATTGCCCCTTGTCATGCCCTATTTGGTAATTAAATAGTTTATTTATTTTTTAGCTCATGGGATTCGTGAGATAGTTGCTGCTGCCCAATGGCTGTCCTGTAAAATAATTAAGCAACATAATATAAAAGATGTTTTCTTTCCAAGAGTTCAGGCTGTGCCCATGCCCCGTGGTTATGTCCTAAATTTTTTTTTTTTTTTTTTTCATTTTTCAAAAAGTTGAGGGGGGCAACTGCCCTCGGCTCTGGCCGTCCATACATACTATAACACATTTTAACATAAAATGTGAAATTGTACGAGTCTTATTACATAATAATCAATCCATAAAAATGCCGATGACTTACATCTTGAGTGAGTCATATCATTGTTAGCAAGGCGTGATGCCACCAGAAGACTGCAGGGGATTGGATACCATCATTTTGGCTAAGAAATTGAGCACCAAAACAACGATAGTACTGTAGAAAAATAAAGAGAGCAAGAACAAAGTGAAGAGGAAAAACACACAGATTTAGGTCAGTTTGGAAACTCTTATTGAATATAATAAGCTCTGAAATATAGCTTTGAAAATTTTTATATAATTTAATAGTAGTATTTCTTCACGGGGAGAAATATTAGGGGTGATGGTATGTTTGGAATTTCTTAAAAAAAATTAAGACATAAGTCTAATTAGAAAAAGAAATTATGCACTTGTCCGCAAAATATCCTAACATTTCCTCTAGGTGCATTTAGAGGTAATAGATCTAAAGAAAAAAAATAGCCACTGTCTGACTGCTTATTACTTTGGAAGAAAAAACATCTACAGTCAGAATTAACTCTAATTATTTAGGGTTATCAAAAACCCCGTTGTTAAGCAATGTGCCTACATTTCACTATTTCTATGAGAACTCAGATACAAAATTCTCCCTACTCCCTCCTTTTCTATTTTCGTATAATGAAAACCCTAACTAAAAAAAGTTATAAATATCCTGAACAATTACGTAAAATTACAAAACTGAACGAATTCTTTTTTATTTGTTAACTCAACAAACACCCAAAAGCGTTATTAAAGGCAAACAGAAGGAAACACACGCACGCACGCACTCACTCACACATTCACTCCTAATAAGCTTCACCCAAGAACAACTCAAAACGGGTACCAACGGTATGAGATGATATTATACTAATAAGGGGAAGAGGAAAAATACGATCAACCATAATAAAACTAAAATGCACACAATCATAACAAGTAAAACCTAAAGTTCAACAATGCTTTGAGTGACCAGTTCGAGTTTAATAAGATCTAGGAAGTATTAAGAAAACGCATACTGTAATAAACCATGTCATTCTAACCAAGCATACACTTGGACTTTATTAATTAAGATATCAAACAGACCCACGTTGAGTCGAAACATAAGAATAAGCCATCCTACTCCCGGACCACTAACCTATACCGGGTGCAATTGCAGCACTATCATGCACCACATTCTTCAGGAAGTCATGCAGCCAATACCGAAACGAGTGGTGGGGAAGACAAGAAAAAGACTACTGCAAATAACACCCACCATTAATGGAAAACTCTCCATAACCTCGTCCATGTCCTTGATATGTCCAGGAAAAAGACAGTTGGTAACTCTATGATCAGAGAATGCAATCGCTACGAACACCATCACAGACATAATGGCGTGAACGAAATCCGTGAATCCAACTTTAAATCGATCGTCTTTTGGAACCTCCAATCCGAGACCCGGCTTGAAAACAGCCAACCCCTTTGGAGTCACGAATCCGTAGTAGATTTTTCCGTCTGGTCCGCGAAAACTGTCTGTGAAATGGAAGAAGAAACAAGAGAGGGTACAAAGGCCCATGAGGGCGTGGATCATCATGGTGCTCACCGGAGAGCACTCGCCGTCGCCGGAGACCGACGGGAGGAGCATCTCAAAGGTGAGAAGCGTTCCTGTTGGAAGAAAATTCACGAGCATTGAGGTCTTGGAGATGGTTTTCTGAACTCCCTTTGCCATGGCTCGTCTTTTCCGGCCAGTTTCCGGGCCTGGATGTGGAGAAGAGGGGTACGGAGATGCTTCGTCCGGGGCGGCATTGTAGATTTTGATTCCGATTCCGTCAGGTTGCTCCATTTTCCGGCGAGATTCTGACGAGAGCAGAGGAATTGAATAGGAGGAGTTTTTGAGATACTCTGGAGTGTTTGGTTTGTTAATTTGAAGAGTTTCCTTTTCCTCTGTTCTACAAGTGACCCAACAAACACAACTCTTGAAAACTTAAAAAACTCCAAACATTGCAACGGTTCAAAACCTTGCAACTGTTCCAAAGTAAGGTTATTGGACACGTGGCGAGTGTATAGAGAGATAACGGCCTCTTCTCTTTGCCCTCTATCCTTCAAACTGCACAACCCCGTTTGGCCTCCGCTTTCAAAGGACACACCTGTTTGTATCTTTTTAATTAAAGACCCTCCTCTCTTCCTCTCCCTCCAATGGAAGGATTATCAGAGTCAACCCTGTTATTTGTTTCGGTTTTGGAAGAGCGCGAAATTGGGAATCTCCAGGGAATTCTGATCATGTTCTCTGTGAGTAATCCAGTTCACCCCACACTTTTGATTCATATTATTTGCTTTTCTATGTATTAGAAATTTAATGGAAAATTTTGTAGAACTTGCACATTCACCTCGAAAACATTCCATGTTCATCTGTGATCTGTCTCATATTTTGCTCCATGTTAGTTGTTTGAAAATGGGTTGAATGTTAGAACTATACTTGGAAAGCTAAACTGGGCATTCCCAACAAAGTTGTCCGTTCAATGTGTAA
Source organism: Tetracentron sinense (assembly GCA_015143295.1). NCBI lineage: Eukaryota > Viridiplantae > Streptophyta > Magnoliopsida > Trochodendrales > Trochodendraceae > Tetracentron > Tetracentron sinense. The sequence goes on along the minus strand of CM026568.1, from coordinate 26,191,575 downwards.
GATGCATGACAAATTTAGGAACTTTAGATAAATGGTTATTGGGGCAAGATTATGGTAATTTGTATTCTCTTTTACTTATTTTAATTGTTTCTATTCTTTATTTTCTTTACGTGAATGCAATTTGTGTTTCAAACAAGAGGAACGATAAAGGAGCCATAGGATAGCCTTGCAACAGCCTTAGGTTTATTGATGTTTAGTTACAGTTATTGTAATGCTGGTATTTTTTAATGAAATACTTTGAATTTTTGGTTTCAGTATTTCACCCCTTTCATAAGTAATAGCCCAAGTGTTGAATGAGGCTATTAAATGAGTGAAGGGGCTGTTAATGTTGCTAATATGGGTTAATATAGGGGTTGATACAGAGACTAGTGTGCAGTAATAGAGTAGGTGAGAAAGGAATGGTGGTGATGTGCTGTTGGTGTGTGCAGAGGGCACTGGAAAGGCCTAGACGTGGTGTTGTAGGTGTGTGCAGATGGTAAGGGTGAGGGATGGATGTGAGATGTTGTAAGTTTTTGTAGAGGAGTGGTGACCATAAACAAAGCTTTCCATATGAAAGAATTCAATTAGTTCAAGGGCTTGGCGATCTCAACTTGAGCACCAATCACCCAGATTGCCTTTATGTGTGGTGTGTTCCCCTGTATTCTCTTGGTTTACATGGGCCAAGTTGCGTATCAATCAAACTATAAATATTCTATGATTCGTTCCCAATTGAGTGAATTCTAAAATTATGGCATCTCATATTTACCCTGCTCCACTTTAATTGCTTTCAAATAATTTTTCAGCAGTACATTCAATGGCTATAACTATGGTTAGATACTTGGAGGTTGCAATTGAAGAAATGGAGAGATTCGATGTACATATTGATGAGCATCCTCTTCCCAGGATGTACATCTTTATCTTTTGGTTTTCTTTTTTGTAGCGGAGTACGGTTAGGCTGCAACCTGATTTAATAGGACATACAAAGGATATGGTGAAGTGTAATGTCATGGACCCATTTTTAAAGCATATGGAAGATCAAAGCTCTGTGATATAGTGTTTTCCCTCTTTAAGGGCATGATACGTATCGAGACTTGGCTGCACGAGTTTACTAATATTTCTCATTTCACATTTTACGTATCCAAATGTGTTCGGGAGGTGATTTATTAGCCATTTCCATATTGATTTTAGAGTACCGTGCCATGTGTCTTTTTAGTATTGGTAATTGCCCTTAGGAAGAGGAGTGGGTGTGGTTGGCATTTAAAAAATTGTGGGGTGTACTGTTAATACCAGACATTAGATTTGAAGAGTTGCCATTACATTTGAAGAGTTGCAATTGAAAGATTTGTGTCCATTGGAACTCTTCTACTCATCTTTCCAAAAAAAAAATAATAAATTTGAAAATAGGGATAAATTTGTGGATGATGATCGGTCAGCTTATTATGTTGGCTCTTCTTTTTCATGAACGGTTGGGTATTAATAATGAACATTAAAATTTTTATTTATTTATGTACATAATTTTTGGTGACTCTTAAAATTATTATTATTATTATCTTTAAAAAAATACTTCATTATAGACAAATGTCTTCAACTAAGTCCTAATAATATTATACAGTTTTTTTTTTGCTTTTTTTAATATTTTCGTGCATCGCACGGGCTTCTTACTAGTTACTCCTAATTAAACCCGAGCAGTAGGAGGTCCACGTGGCTGCTCGGAGGGTTTTTAGGAACTCCTTCATTTCCTTTTTTTTTTAAAAATCTTATGCAGGCAGGAAACTCTACAATTTGCAACTCTCTACATATACGCAACTCTTCACGTGACGGTTTGGTTAGTCACGCAACTCTTTAGAGGGTTTTTAGGAATTGAACAAATATGTTCTAAAGACCTTTTTTGGGAAGGGATGCCATGTTTGGCAGTTACCACTCTTGGCAGGGTAGTTAACCCCATGTAGGGGTATTCATGATCCCTTCTTTAGAGTGACGGTATACCAATTGCCCAGATAAAGATTGAAAAAAAAAAAAGATTAAGTGGATGTTGTTGAAAGTTGAAACCGTTTAGTTGATTTGTTTTCTTTGCCTTTCTGGCTTTTCTCTATGTCTAATAGAATATATAGTAGAATGCGTTTCTAAAGCTATACAAACCAACCCCAATTTAAATAAGGTTAGATTGTTGAATTACATTTTTAGTATTTTCATCGTAATTTGTAAGTTTAGTGGGACGAATTGACATGTTGCTCCTTTGATTCTCCAATTGGCGTTAGTTTAGATTTCAATTGTATTTTTATTCCATCTTAATTGCTTTTCTATTTCTATATGGACCTGTGTTTATATTGCACTTTTCTGCATTTTTTCCTCATCTTTATTTGGTTCTTAACATGTTTGTAATTTTGAGGACTCTCGGGCAATGAAGTCGTAGGCATGTATTAGTTTGTCGGATGAGAGACCGGTGAAGGAGAAGACGGAATGTACTTTGCCACAACACCACAACAGTTGAGCTTTGTTGAGAGGAGATAATAGGATTCTATATGGAGGGCTCTTCATGCTCGTACCTCGACGGTTAACGGTGTTGATCATGTATTTGTTTGGTTTACTATCCCATCTTCAGTTTTATGGATTTTGGCCGTAGCCCTGTAGGGAATGAGTGGGGTAGCAATCCTCGTGTTGTAATTCAGCAGAAACATTAGCATTTATCTCCATTTTTTTATTCTTTCTTCGTATTACACTGTACAAGCATCCCTTATCTATAATGGCTGTTAATCCAAGATTGCAATTAACTTTTTGATTTTCACTACAAACTTCTTCCCACACCTAATGGAGCATTATTCTCATTATTTAAAAATATATACTTTCCTAGAATAAAAGATTATACCCGAGTTTCTAAATATTTTATACAAATTTGCCCCTTTCATTTTTATTTATTTTTGGTAATCATATGTACTTATTCTATAAAGAAATCATGGTTTATAATTTGTTTTTTGTTTCAATTATTTACGCTCTTGAATTTTTTATTTCACTATTACTAAAGATTGTGTCGAAACTAGAATATATAAATATAAATCAATTTCTTTTCTAACAGGTATATATTTTTAATATTATGAACTATTTGCATTGTGAACTTCATAAGGTTGAAGGCATGTTCAGTGTCTAATCCTACAACCATTTTTCAATTATCTTTACAGGTCTTAGTGCCATTGCAGTAGATAAAAAGCAAGGTTTTAAGAGAGCTTATTCATCCTTTTGGCCTGAATTTCCGTTACCAAGTTCCTTATCTTTGTTCACATTACTAATTATCATTGGGCTTAATTAGGTATAATAAGTTTCTTCACGTTCTACTTAAATAATTTCATATACTTTTTATCTTTATCTTTAAATTTGAATATTTTATGTGCATCGCATGGGTTTACTAGTAATCTCTTTTGAATCGGACGCAACCCTTGGAACTCTTTTGAAAAAGATGTCACGTTTCTTTTATTAATTGATTGGGATAAGCAGTTTAGAGGGAGATTGCAGAGACGTGGGTATCATCCCAAAGAGTCACACCCCTTGATCTTCCATTCATTCATCCACTCATTTCAAATCATTGCATCCATTCGTCTTCCTCTTCAAAGTTTCTTCCAAAGCATTGCAACCCCTTACGGCTTCAGAGCGCTTTTAGGGTGTGCTTGAGAGGAGGATGGAAGAGAATGTAGAGACAAAGATGGTTCGTTCAAATGTTGCAAACGTTCCTATATTCTGATCGTACCTTTTCAAAAGTTTCACCTCTTCAAAGCGTTGCATCTCTTGGTATCTTTCATTTAAAGCAGGAATGGTAAAGATGAAGACGGATTATAAGATAAACCGATTTGCTGCCATTGTTTTTTGCACATAAAGAGATGCTTCTAGACCTTATTGATGGTCCTACTATAATATCTTTGGCGTCGGAGAATCCCAACTTGCTGCATCTTGAACATCTGGGGGCATGTTTGTCAATCTTCATCGACCTAAAAGCGTCTCCGGTGGTGAAAGTAGGAAGGCCATTAACATTGCAGCTGAGAAAGCTTAAGGATGGTGTGGCGATGAGGCATATGGTTCCTCCACCATAGATGCTGATAATTGTGGGTTACATTGCCTTCGTAATGCTGTGAGCAACTTCTTCTTTAGTCTTGAGGGGATCTCCTACGCTATATCTTTTTAATCTCTAGTACTTACTCTTTCTTTTATCGTTGTCTGTGTTTACAAAATGAAGAGAAGAGCAAAAACTTTGGATTTGGTTCTTGATCCAGAGATAATTTGAACTTGAAGATATAGTTTGTGATACAAACTTTTTACTAAAATAAAATGAAAATAGAAAAGAAGGGGGAGAAGATGAGATCATTAGAGGGACATCGGACCTCTTTTTTTTTTTTGATCGGTAAAAGATGCTTTATTAAAAGAAAAGGAATGAGAGAACTACAACCCAAGGATCACCAATAGTGAACCTGGGGAACAAAAAGAAATACAAACCGGTTGAATGCAAATATAAATGAGGAGACAGATAATCAATGTGAAAATGTATTCCCCCAGGGATCCTCCAACTCGCCCCCAACGGAACCCCAAGCTGATACTAAATTGCGCACCCTAGCTTGGATCCGAGACGTCTCTTCGACAGAATCCTCAAAGACGCGACGATTCCTCTCCTTCCATAGGGACCAAACAACTGCCCCAGGGAGGAGAGGCCACACATCCCTTGCTGGCGGTGGGAACACCCCTGACAACCAACAAGATAAGAAGTTCCGGAAGGAGCCGGGAAAAATCCAAGGGATGTCTAGATGCAAAAGAAAATAGGACCAAACCTCCCTCGCTACCGGACAATGAAGCAATAGGTGATCCACTGATTCCTCTGCCACGAGGCACATGAAACATCTGCTTGCAAGCTGCCAACCTCTATGCATGAGATGATCCAATGTCAAGATTTTATTCAATACCGCCGACCATAAGAAAAAGGATACCTTCGATGGAATTCTCGGAAACCAAACGGCCTGATGAGGAAAAGGTGGTAACGGGCCGGAATGCATGACTCGCAAAAAGGAACCCACAGAGAACCTCCTTTTGTTGTCTAAGGACCAAACACAGCTATCCCTGGTGGAGGGAGACAGGGTGGCCCCCGAAACGCGAGCTAACAAACCTAGGAACTCTGAGATTTCTCTATCTAACAGGTTGCGACGGAGGATAGGGGCCCACACTGGAGCACCATTATGCCAAGCCAAATAATCGGCTACAAAGGCTTTTCTGTTAGACGCAATGAGAAACAAATGCCTAAAATCCTGTTGAAGCGTTGTGCCCCCACACCAGCGGTCATTCCAAAAACTGACCTCATCCCCAACACCCACCTTAAGGTGTGTGTGGGAAGAAAACTCTTCCCATCCTCTCATTATAGGCTTCCAAACCCCCACTCCGAGGGGACCTGGGCTAGCCTTTGGTTGCCATCTATTCACCATCCCATGCCTGGCTAGGATCACCTCCCTCCACAAACACCCCTCCTCTTTCCCGAATCGCCAAAACCACTTACCCAGAAGAGCCTTGTTGACCTGGATAAGTGGTGGTATGTTTAGACCTCCAGCACTCTTGGGTAGAGATATGGTTTTCCAGTCCACCAAATGGTACTTGCGGGTGTCGATCTTTTCATTCCAAAGGAAGTCTCTCCTGATTTTTTCTAATGTGGATGCAATTGAGGTTGGGATGGTAAAAAGAGATAGGAAATATGTCGGCAAACTGCTCAATGTGCTCCTTAACAAAGTCAACTTACCCCATTTGGAGAGAAATCTAGTCTTCCATCCTTGCAGTCGCTTGGCGAATCTCTCTAAAACCGGGTCCCAAACCGCCTTGTCCTTGAATGGGGCGCCCAACGGTAAGCCAAGGTATGACGTCGGAAGACTCCCCCTCCGACACCCAGACACGCAGCTAACTCATCGAGGTTGGGCACATCTCCCACCCCGAACATCACGCTCTTCCCAAGGTTTATACTTAATCCCGATGCTGCTTCGAAGCAACGAAACAGGCAACGGATAAGAGCCAACTTTAAACAAGACGGTTCACAGAAGATGAGGGTATCATCTGCGAACTGAAGGTGTGATATATAAGACTGCTACGCCCAACCAAGAATCCTTCCCACACTGTAGGCGAGGCCTTCTGAATCATTCTACTCAAGGCTTCCGAAGCAACGATGAACAGGAGAGGCGAGAGCGGATCTCCTTGCCTAAGACCCCGCGAACACCCTGAAAAAACCATGGGGGGACCCATTAATAAGAACTGACGTCCGGACTGATCTTATACATTGCCCTCATCCAGGCCCTCCATTTAAGTCCAAACCCCATGCGACCTAGCATATATTCCAGAAAATCCCAATTGAGGTGGTCGTATGCCTTTTCCATGTCAATTTTGCATAAGATTCCCGGGACGTTCTTACGAAGGCGATCCTCGAGACATTCGTTGCTATCAGGGGACCATCTAAAATTTGTCTCCCACCCACGAAAGCGCACTGATATGGCGAAATGATCGATGACATGACCACTTTCAGACGTGTCTCTAAAACTTTGGCCAAGATTTTATACATACTGCCCACTAAGCTGATTGGACGGAAATCCTCCAGCTGTTGTGCGCCTGCCACTTTAGGGATGAGAACTAGAAACGTGTTGTTAAGACCGGGTCAAAAGAATTGGAGGGGTGCACCTCTTGGAAGACCTCTAGCACATCTGCCCCAACAATGTGCCAACATTTTTTGTAGAACTCTATGCAGAAGCCATCAGGCCCTGGTGCTTTATCCCCCGCCATGCCCTGGATACAGAGGATATCTCTTCTGCAGAGAAAGGACGCTCCATCTCATTTCGTTATACTTCTGAAAGCACTAAGAATTCTAGCCCTTCCACTGATGGTCTGAAATGCCTAGTCTCTGTGTATCTGTCCTCAAAATATTTCACTATTTCCGAGCTATCTCTCCCTCTGATATCACTACGGAATTACCAAAACGAAGGCTAGATATAAGATTCCCTTTTCGTCTTGAGTTCGCCACCCGGTGAAAGAAACGGGTGTTCCGATCCCCCTCTTTTAGCCATTGCACCCTAGCCTTTTGTTTCCAGAAGACCTCTTCCGATGCGAGGAGTGGTGGTATTCAGACTTAAGAGATTCTCTAACCTGCCTCTCCGTGTCAGCTAGAGGGACTCCCTCTTCCCTCAAGTCGAGGCGACTAATCTCATCTAGCAACCTTTTTTTCTTGATAGGAATCAGACCGAACACGTCTTTATTCCATCCCTTAAGACGGACCTTCAGGGCTTTTAACTTCAAGCTAAATCTGGTGCTCGCAGTGCCCCAAAATGAAGTACTCGACCACGACTCCTCCACTATACTTAAGAAGTCAGGGTGCTCCATCCACATTAATTCAAATTGAAAGGAGGGGGCCCTCCCTGAATCTTCGAGGGATCCAGCAGGATGGGCACATGATCTGAGATGGATCTGGCTAAGGGAAATGCCCGGGCATCCGGATACTTTTCTTCCCATTGAGAACAAAAAAGGAACTTGTCCAGCTTGGAACAAGTGGGATTAGCTTGAAAATTTGACCAGGTGAACTGAGCCCCTACAACGGACACTCTAGGATAGCATTCCTTGAAATGAATGACTCAAAAGCCCGCATCTGACTAGAGAACGTACCCCCATTGGATCTTTCCTGGGGTGACCGAACACAATTGAAATCTCCCCTAAGCACCACGGAGATCCCATCTAGCAGCCACATTGTCAAGTTCCAACCACAATCTGGGATGATTGGAAGAAATTGAAGGCCCCGTATATACCCGAGAAAACCCAGTTCGAATCCATCCGACCTGGCTTTGCAACGGATGGAGAGAGAGATTCCCCTTCCTCGGATTTTACCACTTCAATGATATCGGATCCCACACCATCAGAACCCCTCCAGCCCGCTCCGCAGGCCGGAATGTCCTTCCAAGCGTGCGGCCCAAGCCCCCAAATCTCTTCTACCACTGTGGATGAGATAATATTCATTTTGGTTTCCTGAAGGCATAGTATGGATGGTTTGTGGGACCGGACCAACTCCTTTACCGCCCTCCTCTTATTCGCCGTGCCCAAGCCACGGATGTTCCAAGATAGGAATCGGTTGTGCATCATTGGGGAAACAGTCTGCCCTACCTCTGTGACCCGAGCCTCGCACCGGACCTCTCGATGGAGAGAAAGCCATGGAGGACGAGAGGCGCCTGAGTTCATTAGTTAATTTCTTATTCTGACCCCCCTGGCTCCCTTGGGGATGATTTCCCCGTGAAGGGCCCCCTTGAGGCTCCAATGAGCGAAATAAGTCCAACACCTCCGACTCACGACCCTCGAAGGATAACCCAAGGAATTTAGCAAACTCTGCAATGTGGTCTAGCACCCATTGGGGAACAGACTCGCTCCCAACAGCCCTCCTACGATTTGCTGCCATTGTTTTTTGCACATAAAGAGATGCTTCTAGACCTTATTGATGGTCCTACTATAATATCTTTGGCGTCGGAGAATCCCAACTTGCTGCATCTTGAACATCTGGGGGCATGTTTGTCAATCTTCATCGACCTAAAAGCGTCTCCGGTGGTGAAAGTAGGAAGGCCATTAACATTGCAGCTGAGAAAGCTTAAGGATGGTGTGGCGATGAGGCATATGGTTCCTCCACCATAGATGCTGATAATTGTGGGTTACATTGCCTTCGTAATGCTGTGAGCAACTTCTTCTTTAGTCTTGAGGGGATCTCCTACGCTATATCTTTTTAATCTCTAGTACTTACTCTTTCTTTTATCGTTGTCTGTGTTTACAAAATGAAGAGAAGAGCAAAAACTTTGGATTTGGTTCTTGATCCAGAGATAATTTGAACTTGAAGATATAGTTTGTGATACAAACTTTTTACTAAAATAAAATGAAAATAGAAAAGAAGGGGGAGAAGATGAGATCATTAGAGGGACATCGGACCTCTTTTTTTTTTTTGATCGGTAAAAGATGCTTTATTAAAAGAAAAGGAATGAGAGAACTACAACCCAAGGATCACCAATATTGAACCTGGGGAACAAAAAAAAATACAAACCGGCTGAATGCAAATATAAATGAGGAGACAGATAATCAAAGTGAAAATGTATTCCCCCAGGGATCCTCCAACTCGCCCCCAACGGAACCCCAAGCTGATACTAAATTGCGCACCCTAGCTTGGATCCGGGACGTCTCTTCGACAGAATCCTCAAATACGCGACGATTCCTCTCCTTCCATAGGGACCAAACAACTGCCCCAGGGAGGAGAGGCCACACATCCCCTGCTGGCGGTGGGAACACCCCTGACAACCAACAAGATAAGAAGTTCCGGAAGGAGCCGGGAAAAATCCAAGGGATGTCTAGATGCAAAAGAAAATATGACCAAACCTCCCTCGCTACCGGACAATGAAGCAATAGGTGATCCACTGATTTCTCTGCCACGAGGCACATGAAACATCTGCTTGCAAGCTGCCAACCTCTATGCATGAGATGATCCAATGTCAAGATTTTATTCAATACCGCCGACCATAAGAAAAAGGATACCTTCGATGGAATTCTCGGAAACCAAACGGCCTGATGAGGAAAAGGTGGTAACGGGCCGGAACGCATGACTCGCAAAAAGGAACCCACAGAGAACCTCCCCTTGTTGTCTAAGGACCAAACACAGCTATCCCTGGTGGAGGGAGACAGGGTGGCCCCCGAAACGCGAGCTAACAAACCTAGGAACTCTGAGATTTCTCTATCTAACAGGTTGCGACGGAGGATAGGGGCCCACACTGGAGCACCATTATGCCAAGCCAAATAATCGGCTACAAAGGCTTTTCTGTTAGACGCAAGGAGAAACAAATGCCTAAAATCCTGTTGAAGCGTTGTGCCCCCACACCAGCGGTCATTCCAAAAACTGACCTCATCCCCAACACCCACCATAAGGTGTGTGTGGGAAGAAAACTCTTCCCATCCTCTCATTATAGGCTTCCAAACCCCCACTCCGAGGGGACCTGGGCTAGCCTTTGGTTGCCATCTATTCACCATCCCATGCCTGGCTAGGATCACCTCCCTCCACAAACACCCCTCCTCTTTCCCGAATCGCCAAAACCACTTACCCAGAAGAGCCTTGTTGACCTGGATCAGTGGTGGTATGTTTAGACCTCCAGCACTCTTGGGTAGAGATATGGTTTTCCAGTCCACCAAATGGTACTTGCGGGTGTCGATCTTTTCATTCCAGAGGAAGTCTCTCCTGATTTTTTCTAATGTGGATGCAATTGAGGTTGGGATGGTAAAAAGAGATAGGAAATATGTCGGCAAACTGCTCAATGTGCTCCTTAACAAAGTCAACTTACCCCCTTTGGAGAGAAATCTAGTCTTCCATCCTTGCAGTCGCTTGGCGAATCTCTCTAAAACCGGGTCCCAAACCGCCTTGGCCTTGAATGGGGCGCCCAACGGTAAGCCAAGGTAAGACGTCGGAAGACTCCCCTTCTGACACCCAAGACACGCAACTAACTCATCGAGGTTGGGCACATCTCCCACCCCGAACATCACGCTCTTCCCAAGGTTTATACTTAATCCCGATGCTGCTTCGAAGCAACGAAACAGGCAACGGATAAGAGCCAACTTTAAACAAGACGATTCACAGAAGATGAGGGTATCATCTGCGAACTGAAGGTGTGATATATTAAGACTGCTACGCCCAACCAAGAATCCTTCCCACACTGTAGGCGAGGCCTTCTGAATCATTCTAGTCAAGGCTTCCGAAGCAACGATGAACAGGAGAGGCGAGAGCGGATCTCCTTGCCTAAGACCCCGCGAACCCCTGAAAAAACCATGGGGGGACCCATTAATAATAACTGACGTCCGGACTGATCTTATACATGCCCTCATCTAGGCCCTCGATTTAAGTCCAAACCCCATGCGACCTAGCATATATTCCAGAAAATCCCAATTGAGGTGGTCGTATGCCTTTTCCATGTCAATTTTGCATAAGATTCCCGGGACGTTCTTACGAAGGCGATCCTCGAGACATTCGTTTGCTATCAAGGGACCATCTAAAATTTGTCTCCCACCCACGAAAGCGTACTGATATGGCGAAATGATCGATGACATGACCACTTTCAGACGTGTCTCTAAAACTTTGGCCAAGATTTTATACATACTGCCCACTAAGCTGATTGGACGGAAATCCTCCAGCTGTTGTGCGCCTGCCACTTTAGGGATGAGAACTAGAAACGTGTTGTTTAAGACCGGGTCAAAAGAATTGGAGGTGTGCACCTCTTGGAAGACCTCTAGCACATCCGCCCCAACAATGTGCCAACATTTTTTGTAGAACTCTATGCAGAAGCCATCAGGCCCTGGTGCTTTATCCCCCGCCATGCCCTGGATAACAGAGGATATCTCTTCTGCAGAGAAAGGACGCTCCATCTCATTTCGTTGTACTTCTGAAAGCACTGAGAATTCTAGCCCTTCCACTGATGGTCTGAAATGCCTAGTCTCTGTGTATCTGTCCTCGAAATATTTCACTGTTTCCGAGGCTATCTCTCCCTCTGATATCACTACGGAATTACCAAAACAAAGGCTAGATATAAGATTCCCTTTTCGTCTTGAGTTCGCCACCCGGTGAAAGAAACGGGTGTTCCGATCCCCCTCTTTTAGCCATTGCACCCTAGCCTTTTGTTTCCAGAAGACCTCTTCCGATGCGAGGAGTTGGTGGTATTCAGACTTAAGAGATTCTCTAACCTGCCTCTCCGTGTCGGCTAGAGGGACTCCCTCTTCCCTCAAGTCGAGGCGACTAATCTCATCTAGCAACCTTTTTTTCTTGATAGGAATCAGACCGAACACGTCTTTATTCCATCCCTTAAGACGTACCTTCAGGGCTTTTAACTTCAAGCTAAATCTGGTGCTCGCAGTGCCCCAAAATGAAGTACTCGACCACGATTCCTCCACTATACTTAAGAAGTCAGGGTGCTCCATCCACATTAATTCAAATTTGAAAGGACGGGGCCCTCCCTGAATCTTCGAGGGATCCAGCAGGATGGGCACATGATCTGAGATGGATCTGGCTAGGGGAAATGCCCGGGCATCCGGATACTTTTCTTCCCATTGAGAACAAAAAAGGAACCTGTCCAGCTTGGAACAAGTGGGATTAGCTTGAAAATTTGACCAGGTGAACTGAGCCCCTAACAACGGACACTCTAGGATAGCATTCCTTGAAATGAATGACTCAAAAGCCCGCATTTGACTAGAGAACGTACCCCCATTGGATCTTTCCTGGGGTGACCGAACACAATTGAAATCTCCCCCTAAGCACCACGGAAGATCCCATCTAGCAGCCACATTGTCAAGTTCCAACCACAATCTGGGATGATTGGAAGAAATTGAAGGCCCGTATATACCCGAGAAAACCCATTCGAATCCATCCGACCTGGCTTTGCAACGGATGGAGAGAGAGAATTCCCCTTCCTCAGATTCTACCACTTTAATGATATCGGAATCCCACACCATCAGAACCCCTCCAGCCGCTCCGCAGGCCGGAATGTCCTTCCAAGCGTGCGGCCCAAGCCCCCAAATCTCTTCTACCACTGTGGATGAGATAATATTCATTTTGGTTTCCTGAAGGCATAGTATGGATGGTTTGTGGGACCGGACCAACTCCTTTACCGCCCTCCTCTTATTCGCCGTGCCCAAGCCACGGATGTTCCAAGATAGGAATCGGTTGTGCATCATTGGGGAAACAGTCTGGCCCTACCTCTGTGACCCGAGCCTCGCACCGGACCTCTCGATGGAGAGAAAGCCATGGAGGACGAGAGGCGCCTGAGCTCATTAGTTAATTTCTTATTCTGACCCCCCTGGCTCCCTTGGGGATGATTTCCCCGTGAAGGGCCCCCTTGAGGCTCCAATGAGCGAAATAAGTCCAACACCTCCGACTCACGACCCTCGAAGGATAACCCAAGGAATTTAGCAAACTCTGCAATGTGGTCTAGCACCCATTGGGGAACAGACTCGCTCCCAACAGCCCTCCTATCCAGTTCTAACCCTACGGCCCTGATCCCTTCCACCCGGTTTCCTGTGGTTTGGTCTCTAGACACTGACCTCGGAGATAACCAATTCTGAGAGGGAACCTTATGCGAGACAGGGCTACCCAAAGCCGAAATACCAACCATGTCCTCGTCAGGCCGCAGTATCAATTTATCCCCAGCTGATGGTAAATGAATAAAATTATGACTTAGATCATCGGGGTCCCTACTACCCGCACCATCTTCACCGTTTATGAGTATGGTGCGGGTAGTAGACAGAGATAGTTGGTATGTACCTTGCACCGGAAGCTGGATCAAAAAATTGTCACCATCCTGCCCTTGCGAGGCTGAAAGTGGAGAGGTGTGAATCGAAGCTCCTTCTACACCTATATTCCCTCCGATCTGAGCTCCGGATCCCGCCTTCGCTTCCTCAAAACAAGCTGGTTGAACAGAAGGGTTCCCGGAGGCCCCTGCATGGTCCAACTCCTGCGGCACCGAACCCCTGCTTCCTAAGTTTTCGTCCTCTAGGTCTACACTGCCCTCTACCCAGAGTCTGCCCTGAAGGGGAGGGAGTCTGGCGACCTCATGAGACTCACCTTGATCAAGCTGGACTAAATGTTGTGATGGCTCTCCTTGCCCTGAAATAACCGAAATGTTCTCCTGAAACTCTGCCCCTTGCTTTATCTTAGTGCTGACCGCCCTAACAGAAACTCCCTGATGGTCGAGCATGGCCTCGCATGCTTGATTTCCTGGTAGGATTAAATTCGGTGATGATCCTTCTTGCCCTGACTCAGCCGAGATTTGTTCTTGATCTACTGCCCCTATCTTAGTGTTACCACTGAGGGCCCTTGGAGAAGCTCCCTGATATTCGACCATGGCGTTGCACACTTGATTTTCTTTGTGCGTCGAAGAAATCATGTCCGCCACTTGCTCCTCAACTATGTTCTCTTCTCTAACCTCCCCTTGATCGCCTGGATCGAGATCTTGAAATGACAAATCCCCTTCTTTGCTTGATGCCGTACATGGCTCTGGTTCGAGGCCTTGCTCACCTGCCAACCCCTCCGAGTTCTCCCTAAAAACTTGACCCCCTTCCCCTGCTTTAGGATCGCTGAGAATGTCGCCCCTTAAATCTCTGGTTTTCCTTGCCTCCTCTACCGAAGCTTCTGTAAATCTCATCCCAGTGCTTGGTACTAGTTGGGACTCGAGAGACCAGAATTGAGGGATGAGGGGCAAATTTCTCTCTATTGACTGATACCTTGTATCCAGCCCTAAATTGAAATATGGGCCATGGGCCGCGTGACTTGCTTCCAGCCCACCTAGGTGCTCGGTAGAAATCAGGCCAGTTGGGCCTTGACTAACTCGGCCTGGGCCAACATCAAATGGGCTTGATACTACTTGGACGAAGGGGTATGGGCCCAGAACAGGTGGGTTACTATGATTCCCAGTCGATGGATTCGGGTGATCCGAAGAGACCATTAAGACTCCGTTAATCGTATTTAGATTAGGGCTTATAACAGGGTCATCATTCACCTGAGACTCGGCGATGGAGGTATTCTTGGGCTGATCACCTACAACGAAGACAGCTTTGCTGATCGTAGTCGAAACCGGCAGATCCCGAGGGAGCACAGGTAACTTGAGCTTCCAAACCGTTCTCAACTTCCTTCTTCTGATGGTTCGTTTTTTATTTTTATCCTTGTTCCTGCTTTTTTTTCTGTTTTTCCTCAACCCCTCTCTCATCTGCTGTGAATCCCAAGCATCGATGCTGATGCCATCCACTGCTACGCCCTTAGACGTGCTGATGTTGATTGCCTGAGCATGTCTTGATCCGTAGGACCGTAGGCCGCCATCCAGACCTGTAGTTTCCTCAATCACCATACCTTCTTTCTGCCCCTTTTGCTTTTCACCTACCACAAACTTGAGTGAGCCACCAGATCCCTGCCCTAATTTTGAATTTGAAAAAGGGTTGTACGGTTGTGTTGGTTTGCCCACCGCAATATTGCCACGTGGTTGTCCAACCACCTCCGGCACAGCTTCCACCACGACCCAGCTCCGGCAATACCGCACCTCCATGGAATCCGGCCATCTTCTGCAGTTGTCGCACAATTCATCCTCCCAATCTGAAATTTCCAGTGGATATGAGGTGGAGTGGAATGTTAAGTCTATGATTCGTGGCGTTAATTGTAGGCCCCCCCTCACTTGCAGTTTCGCGAACGACAGATCCGACATGTCTTTGGTCGAAGGATGGATCTCCTCCAAACCACCGCATGCTTCGCCAATTTTTGAAAAAATAATTGGGACCCAGAGATGAAATGGGAGGCCCTTAACAGCAATCCACCTTGATTTGGACAAACCAGTAAAAGATAAGGAGTTGGACGCCGGCCACCATCGATGAAAACCCACAAACGATTCCGAACACAGCCAATGCTTCCGATTATCGCATAGGGATTTCATGTGCGATGGATTAGTGGTATGGAAGATGGCTCTACGGGCTTCAAAGGGGAGAATAGTGATACATTTTTCCTTAGGTAACAATTTCCCTATAACCCTGGAGACAGCTTCCCAATCATCTATCCTGCTCTGACCACCTATTGAGCAAACCACCGCCTCAGCCCACCTGTTAAACGAGCCAACATCATAATCCACTATCACTCTCTTCTCCCCTCCCTGATGACCCACAGGGCACCTGATTCCTGGTCTAGTTCCGGACCAGGAAACTACCTTGCTTGGGAACATATACTCAGGCCTCTGTGAATTATGGCTGGGAGCAGAGAGTCCTTTGGCCCAGACACCTCCTGGAGCCGTGGATCCTTTACACCTAATGAGAGAGCCTGGTTTGAAGGCACCTTCCGTATCTGACTAGGAAGATTGGAGAAAAAAACTTGCCGATTTCTGGATGGCTTTCCAACCAGCTGCCCGAGGGCCTTTTGGGATGATGATTCTCCCACCCCTGCCAGATCTAGGTATGGACATCAAGACTAAATACTCTCCCCTAGAGTTTGCCTTCTTCTCCCCAAGGATATCTCCGTTATGACCTCGGAATTTCCAGAACATATAACCCTGCTTCCCCTCAATACATTCTCCGGAAGTTTGTTTAAGCCACCCAATAGCTGCTGCCGGCAACCAGAGAGTATTTGCACCCCCTTTCCAACCCCTTTCTGTGATCTTAAGAAAACTAGCACCCTGATGAACTATTTCATGAAGATCAAATAACTTAGATTCGATGGCTAATTTCTTCTGACGCAGATCCATTGCCTAACTTTTCTTGCCAAACACTTCCTTACCTGCTAAAAGATCATCGAACAAAATTCCTCTAGTTTTGATTACTTGTACACAGTGTTTCTTTGATACCCCAGGTATCATATTAAAGAGTGGTGGATACCCATGCAAAACTGATGTCAAGGTTCGTGTGGAAAGTGCTTGGACCTCTTGATCTCATCAAAGGGAGATCAGCACCTTTTGGTCTCATTCGAGAGAGATCAACACTTCCTAAACCTCTTTCGAAGTTACTTAATTCTCTTTTTTCCTTTTATTCATTAATATTGGAATATTTATACAAAGAAGATAATGGTTAGCAACTACTTGGACACATTTGCAAATAACTAAATTCTATAACACGTTCGTATGATCAGTTTGTTACAGATTTTTAGATGGAATCTGTAAGAAGGAAATATCACTCCTTTCATTGTGAGAAGCATTAAGGGCGGAGAAATTGGTTCTCCCTCTAGCATTGCGAGTCAGCTCTGTCTATTTCTTTCTCTATCTACGTCTGTAATTAGACCAACTCTGAGACCGCTTGGTCGATTTTAGATTTAATTCTATATTTCCTTTGATGTAGGTTTCAAATGGTTGTAAACTGACTGTGGATAAATGCTCACGTTTTAGATGTCCTCCTGCATACGGGTAACCTACAATCAGATAAGGCTTCATCAACTAAAAAACTAATCTGCAAGTTATTTCGATTTTATAATTATTGTGAAAGGCGTATATGTTGAAGTGGATTTTGTCAAACTTCTGTTACAAGTGAGGGATTAGTAGTGACACATGATAATTTATTATCCATTGTGGGTGTGTGTGACTATTATTTTATCAAGTTACCCACTCTGTTACATCGCCGCCTTGCAATCTGCACAGGCAATTGGTAACGCAAAATCTGAAAAGATTGTTAGCGAAATGGGAAAGTGTTATATGATTCAAGTATACTATATATATATATATATATTTTTTTTTTTTTTGGATTCATAGTCTCTAACTTCCTTATCTAGAATTTTATAATAATGGACGCAATCATTTTAGTTTGTTCCTCAAATAACTAACCATGAACCTATTACCATCCTCACTTGGAAGGATGGAAATGCTGTATCTACCTCCTCCCATCTCCCTCCTTCACACGTACATGTCTAATGTCAAGGATTGTGTGCACATGTTAGTTGAGCTTTTGATCCATACCGTTTAAGTGGATCAGTAACAATGGTTTGACCATTGCTAAAAAAAATTACTCATTCATTAATAGGAGAATGCTACATTCATTTTTTACCCTTCCCCACTTTCTTTGAAGTTGTTTTGCAAATAATGTCACATCCATGACGTCTGTTCTTCCGTTGAAGACCTAAAAAAAATATTAGTACTCTTTGGTTTAGGATTTCATAGTTCTAAGGATTAAGGACATTGAAGTAATTAGATTTGATAGAAGACATAGATGAGCTAAACGTCATAATCTTAGCTGTCCTTTGTAGCATACTTACTTGAGGTGTCATGTTTCTCCTAAATTAATAAGCTAAGCTATGGTGTGGTGATGCCGGCCGGGTTGTTTAACTTCAGGATGTATCAATTTGTCAACCTTCTCACGCAATGATCAAGAACGGATTCTTAACAAAATGTGTAAAAATAGATTAGCAAAATGTTTCATGCATGGAGTATAATATAACTGGGGGTATAAGAATGATAACTCTCAATTTTTGGTGAATTAACCGATTTGCAAATAACCATTTCAATCAATTATTTTTCGATGTTCAAATAGTGGTCATACTAAATTTTAATTTTTCCTTACCTTCATAAATTTAGGTGACTTAAAATTTTATTTTATTAATGACAAATATCTTCTGCTTACCTAATATTATTATACACTTACATCAAAAATATATATGTTATTCTACCATTTTTTTCTTCCTTTTGTTGTTTCCATGCATCTCGCACGGGCTTCTTACTAGTTTAAATTTGAACTTTGGACAGTTATAAACGGTTTGCAATTGTCACTTCTTCCTTTTGTGCCTTTTGGAGTTTGAACTCCTCACACCCTCTCAAGCGCCACTCCCAAAACGTTTTTCATCAGATGAAACGTCGGTAAGAATGTTCTCATATATTTCCCCTTCTAATCCCAATCTCCACTCCTGTATTTCTTGATTGTGTTTTCAAATTGGAACTGTGTGCGTGCTGCATTTGTTGATTCTGTTTTCAAACTGGAAATTAGCATTTTTGGATCTGTCCCTTGCCTTTGATATCATCTTCTTAACCAATCACAACTTAAGTTTGTCTTACTAGATGTGTGATATAATGTATAAACTGGTTACCATTCTCGGCTTTATGTAGAATGCAGCATTTTGAATGACGCCTGGAATGTGTTTGATGAAAATTCTACAGCCAGATTTTTTTTCTCAATAAAACGTTCTTATGATTGGATATCTTCGTTGTGATATTCCTTTTAATACTTTGAATTTTTTTCGTGGTATGATGCTCTGAAATTGTTGAGCCTAATGAATAACGGATTTTAACATCCCTCGACAACTATAAACAGTTCCTAATGTTTGAATTGCATAGATTTTCTTGGTAGTAATTTATTTATTTATCTTTTTTAAGTTTGCCAATCTTAGGCTGGTGAATACCTTTTCCTATGTTTTCGACATTTTGTTTTTTGCAATTCTTGGTTAGAAGTTTTAAAATATCATAGATGAAATGATAGATTTATTTCATAGTTTTCATGGACAAAATAAGAATTTATTTTTAAATGTGTCTTTTTATTGCTTTCAGGATTATTTACTAAGGAAGTGCATCCCGAGGTATACTTTTTTTTTTTGGGAAACTTTTTTCTTTTTGGAAACTTGCTGTATTCCCAACCCTTCGAGCAGGATTAATCCTTGAGGGTGCTACAGGAGCCCGCAAGCCATCCCACTAGGAAATTCTAGGAAAATCTCGTCTGGGACTAGCCCCAAAGGGGGAGTGAGAAGTTGAACCCATGACCTTCCGCTTCATGAGGCGTAGGTCCTGGGGTATACTTGATATTGTATGTTACGTAACTTCTAGTTTCTTTGAGGGAAACCAACCTCCTTTGAGTCTTTGAGGGTAACAAGCCTCCTTTGAGATAAACTCTGATTTAATTGATTGTTTGTCATTTATATAACTAAAAGGAGTATAAATACATAAGGATTCATTCTCACAACTAGCCATTAACTCTAAATAACCACTACACTCATTAGTCACGTAACATACCCTCTCCCTTACACAAATCTTGTCCTCAAGATTTAGATTTGAAACTTTTATTTTTTTTAGAATGAGAATATCCCCATCATCTGTAGTTGTGTGAATTTGGACCTTGAGAATACTAAATGGATCTTTGTATCATCAAGTAGCTTTAAATGATAAGCTACCTTTCCAATTTTCTGCAAAACTTGATAAAAACTAAAAATCTTTGGTAATAATTTGAGATTCTTCTCACTTACCACACAATTTTCTTTGGAACTCCTTCAAATCTTCAATCGGTGTGGATATAACTGTTTGCGTTTGGATTGGTTGGTTAGATTTTAATATGGGTGTGTCATGAGTTTGATAAATGAAGCATTCTGCGAAGCCTTCTTCCTTCTTTTTTCTTTAGCCGCTGGAAATAACTTCAAGTTTTAAACTCATGATCGTAACTCTCTGCATTAATTCGTGTAGCAGAACTCCATTTAAAACGCGCATTAATACCCTGCCGTAGAAAACGGCGTTTAAAACCATTTTTTTGAATAAAACACGTATTATAGTTTTAAACCCGTTTAAAACGAATAATACGAAAAAAAAAAAAACATGTTTAAAACAAATAATACGGAAAAAAACACGTTTAAAACGAATAATACGAAAAAAACGGATAATCTTGAAATTTTTTGGGAATGAAGATTATGTAGATATTGATGACTTTGATGTGCTTTTGAGCGATTGATGAATATAAATGAGTGGTTTTATTACTATGCGTATTTTAGTCTTGTTTTTAATCTTGATAATTGATGTTTTAATGAAATTTAATGCCTTGATGGAATGAATTTGATGTTAAATTAACGTTAAGAATTTATTATTGTTGCCTATAGTTACTCTTTTTGTATATTATCTCACCAAATTGTTAGATATATTAATTAGCATCGTTTCTAATTTTTATAATTATAAATTTTTTTCTCCGTTTTTTTTCCCGAAGTTTTCCTGTATTTTCCCGAATTTTTCAAATTTTTCTGTACTTGACCCTTGCCGAATTATTCTTGAACCCCGACTTTGTGACTATGCCTTAAATAACCCCAATATTACGTAACTTATAGTTTCTTCGAGGGAAACCAACCTCCTTTGAGTGACTTTGAGGGTATCCTTTGAGATGAACTCTGATTTAATTAATTGCTTGTCATTTACAGAACTAAAAAGGAGTATAAATACATAAGGATTTATTCTCATAACCAACCACTAACTCTAACTACCACTAACTCTAACCAACCACTACTCATTAGTCAGATAACATTGTAGGCGGACAAAATTTGCATTTAGATATGTTGAACTATGCAAATTAGACGAACAATTGTGCGAGTGTTGAACAGTCATGAGGTGACAGACAAGGCCAAATCCAGCAAACCCAAAACGCTATTATGTTTTTACAATTAATTTTTTTTGATCGGTAATCAAATATATATATAAAAAGACGGAGCAAATTTACAAAGAAGTAAACTAAGAGACAAATGCATACATGACTTTCAAGGAAATAAATAAAATGCCAAAGCAAAAGCAAATGCGACTAATCGGCAACCCGCTTCAAAATAAGAGGGCATCCCTCACTTCTTGGCCAACCGAGCTTGTGGAGCTCCAGTCCACAATTGATTGCCGCACCCGGGTGCAGATCCGAAGATGTGAAGAAGAGGAATTGTCAAAGGCGCGACCATTCCTCTCCTTCCAAATAGCCCACAAAATATCACCAGACAAACAGGTCCAGATGGATTCCTCGGCACCCACCAAAGTCATCAAGTGTCATCTAGATAAGAAGCTCAGAAATGAGAGAGGGAAGACCCACTCCACACCCATACAAGCCAAGAACCAAGCCCAAAGCCCGAAAACAACTGGGCAGTGCAAGAGCAAATGGTTCACAGTCTCTTCCGCATTCTTACACAAATAGCACCGGTTGGCTAAACTCCACTCTCGATAACCTCTAATATATTTTGTCTCTAATTTAAAACACACAAATATAAAGTGTAAGAAAAACACGGCCATTACTCATTATCACCGAAATTGTATATGTAACAGGTCACCATACATCTATTTTCACGGCTTCTTTTTCGCTGAAGGTTTGATTTAGTTTTTCACAGTGTTCGTTCCTATAACACTGCATTGGCATATACCTTCCAAGCGTTCAGAATTTCATAATTTATTCTTGGATCCTGGTTTTGTTTAAAATTTTCTCATGCTTTCATTTTTAATGGAATTTGATACAAAGAATTTGACGGACGTTGTTCGGATATTAGGAAATATAATAAATCTTAATAAAGAAGTCAAATGGCGTTTGCTGTTATTAGTTCTTTTTCCATCTTTCCATTCCAGAATGGATAATGCTAGCAGCACTCTCTTTATGAGTGGACAGAGTGTTGGTCCAAAACACGTGTCTTTCTCTTAATGAGAGGCAATGACACATGTCTTTCTCTTAATTAGAAGCAATGACACATGTCTTTCTGTTGAAGAGAGTGCATTAAAAGAGAGTGCAGCTAGCGTTCCCTTCCAGAATATTTAGTTAATTGATAGTGATAGTATATATTATAACCTTAAAAAAATTACAATGATAGCAATTACAGAATTTAGATTAAAGTTTTATAACAATAGAAGATATAATTACCAATCATAACTGTTTTTTTTACATACACAGATCCCTTCACTCTAACAATTCAGTTAATTCTCTCAGACCTGAACTTTGACAAATCTATCCACTCTCACAATTCATATAAACAGAACAATACGAGATGAAATAGAATGCTATATTTAACCTGATTGAGACATTGGGTGGTTGATATGCAACTATTCTATGTTGGCATGCACTCAGTAATCTATGTTGATATGCAATTATTCTCTCCTCATTGCTTATCCAGTTTCCTACTGTTCATGGTTGTCTCAGCATATCGTTTCAAAAAATATTTGTAGATTTTTTGCAAACTTGCAAACCCAGTAGTCTGGAAACATATATCTCAAATACCCATTTGGGGATTCCAAATAGAAGCCTCTTTGTTTGATCGCTGACTTCGCTTTAGTATCCCAGAAGGAAGTTCGAATTCAACCTGACATTCCATTCTCTGCAGCATGGTTGGTAATGCATCTGTTTCTAGGTTTCATTTCTTGAAGTAAGATTACCTAGGCCTCTCTAAAAATGGGATTTGTGAAAGATTTCTGCTTTGAAAAAGTGGTCTTATTTAATTTGAATTTCCATTTGTTCTTTCTATTTATTTTCCGCTCTCTCTTACTTCCCTCTCTCGGAAACCCAATAAGATCTCTATCATGGTCTCGGTTCTCTTATTCCGATAAATTTTTTAAGATATCCATGCATTGGACTCTGATTAGTTCTTAGTTTTGCATAGTCACATACTTAAATAGGTCCATTTTGTTGATAAAATGACTCTGAGTGGGTCTTGAACCATGCAATGCAAGCATGTGTGCTGTTGTTCTTAGTGCATGTGTGCTGTTGTTCTTAGTGTTATGTCACTCTGATACATGGAAATGAGATGCATAAAAAACTTCTTAAACCCATCTTTCTGTTTTTTTTGTCAATTTTGTGCATTTCTTTTTGTTTATTGGGATGTGAAATTCTTCGTTTACCTGACGCGATGCATATTTTTTCTTCAACAACTAATTCAAGCATGTGTGCTCTTTAAATATTTTTGATGGATTTGATTTGTCTAATATGAACTCATCTCCTTCCTACATGCATGATTGAAAGCATAAAGGGTTCGCAAACACATTTTTTTTTGCTCTGTTCTATATTTAGAGGGGTTGCAGGACATGGGTGGGAGAGGGTATCAAGCGAGATGGCGTGGCTCGAAGAGGTGCGGTTGGGTGAGTGAGAGGTCTTGATGGAAGATGCAGGAGAGGTTGGAGAGGTTTGAGGTGGGTTTGACGGCGAGAAATCAGGGTTTTGACGGGCATGATTGAAATTTGGGATGAAGGATAAGTTCAAAGAGAATAGATCTATTGACTATCATTAAGAGTTATGTGAGTTTCATTGGCTTTGTACTATTTCATTGGCTTTGTTGGGGGTTTCTTCTGTTCATTCTTTCTTTTGATTCTTCCCTCTCTATATTCTTTTCATCTCCAATTTACTGAACCTCAAGTTTGCATTAATAGTCATTTTTTCCCCTTTGGCATGTATACATAATGTATTGGTTAGGAGAACCTAACACCTCATTTGATCTTTGAAGCTTTACCATTACCATGAAGGGACTGTAGTTTCTTTCAGACATTATTCAACTGTGTACATATCTTTGTTCTCTGTATTTTCCTTTTGGTCTTGCATCTCTAGCAATCCATTTCTCCTTTTGGCATTTATTCCTTCTTTACACTGTCTTTCCTATTTTCTTAGACTCTTTTCCATCCCCTCTAGTACACAATTTATAGAATCAATATAGCAAGAGGGATAAACAATCCACATAGACTACTTGCCTCATGGGTTAATTTCAAAACTCCTTGGTCTGAACAGCTCCTATGCAAGTCTCTCAGCTGGGGCCAAGCTCTATATGTCGTAGCGAATTGGAGTAGACATTGCCACACTTGAATGTGTGGCTATGTGCTGAATGGTAGTTGAGTAATGCATACAGATGGCATGGACACCACCTGCTACATCACAAAAAAATCTCCGGTAGCAGTGAATCAAGGAATCACGTAGAAACCATTGGCTAGGGTTTTCTGGAAATTTCTCTATATTAATATGGCAAGGTACCAAATTGTGCAAGAGAATGTGCTTTTGGCATCATCCTTGCCAATAAGCTTCCTTAGAATCTTATATTTTCTTTATGTTTCCTCCCAAGTGATCCATACTATGTGTCCATATTCTCCATAATTCAAACTTTTCTTAATGTTGATAGATATAGAGAAGTTTTATCATCCTAGTACCACGGATTTAGGCGATAACTAAAAATAAATTTGACTAATTATTCATATAAAATCGAAAAACTTATGGGTTGTACTTTTGCTCCATATTCCGCGTAGTTAGTTTAGATAATTCTCCATATATTTTAACTATTTAAATGTTGGCAAATGCATTACTGTTAGTTAATTTATACTATCTACTCTTTTACATATTGATTAACATATTTTTAGTCATATATCATTACTATCTACTATTTGACATTATTGGTTATCATTTTTTTAGAATATTAGTCATATATCATTCATGCATTCCTTTAGTCACTACCCGTGCATCGCACGGGCTACTTACTAGTTACTTAATACCAAGGCAGATTTGTCAACGTAGCCCCTTCAAAACTCTCGATTTTCTTTTTAAAATGATGCCACGTGGACAGCTGATATGACCAATGATTGTCTTTTATCAATAAGAAAATGACACTTGTCTAATAAAATTAAATGATATTCTCGTCTACAGAAACCTTTTCTCTCTCCCTCATTCATCTCAACAACCTCCCTCCCGCCTTCCCTAGTGAAACCCCCCTCTCTCTCTCCCCCATTCTGTTCCCCATTAAACCCTCTTTCTTTCTCCACTTCCTCGTTCTACAGCGTCAACCATAGTCACAAAGTACCCGTTTAAAACCTGTTTAAAACGCGTTTACAACTTTTAGAGGGGGTCGCCGTTTTAAACTCCTTTTAAACGTGTTTGCCGTTTTAAACTTTAAAATACGTTTTAAACTCGTACTCCGTTTTATACACGTTTAAAACTTTTTTTAACCAAAAAAAGAAGGTTAAAACGTGTTTTAAGAGTTACGAGACGATGTGTTAGGGCAAAACGTCAATACCTCGTCTCTCGCTCTGGTCTCAAGTCTCAGCTCTCTCGTCTCTCACTCGGCTACTCTTCGGTGGAACCTCTCTCCGGCAATGATAAGTCTCTCTCTCTCTCTCTATTGGGTTATTCCCCTTCAATGTCTGGTTTATCTCATTTGCTAGGACTAGGAGAGACTAGCTTCAATTCTACCAAAGAGTTACCCATTTTTCATACGCAGAATTCTTTTAACGCGTAAATCATCTTGTGATGCTTTTGGGAGCTTCATATCTAGGGGCATATGAGTTAATCAGTTTATCTATATATTGGGAAGAGGTATTCCTCCTTATCCTTTGCATCTATGTGATTTAAATCTTGTGTGGTTGACTTCGTTTTGCAACTGTGTAAGCTTAAATTATGAGTTAAATGATTAGTAGTTAGTATTATGTTTACATATATATATATAGTTTAATTAATTTATTATTATTTTTAGCTCCCCGTACTTTTCCCGTGTTTTACTGTTTAAAACCCGTACTTCCCGAACGTATCATTGCCGTTTAATACCCGTACCCGTACTTTGTGACTATGGAACGACGCTTCGAAATGGAGAAAGCTTTCCCCCTACTTTGACTCTCCATCTTCCTCCTTTAAAACCCTAACCTTCTATTTACTTCTCTCTGTCTCCCTCTTATTACCCAAATCCCCATCTCTTATTCTAATTTTGTGTTCCTAGCACTACTCTCAATCTCCAAGAGTACAAAGAGAGATAAAAGAAGGAAAATAGAGGTGTTAGGGAAGACATTAGAGATGGAGGAAGTGGAGCCACAGTCTCTAAAGAAGCTAGGCATCAAATCCATAAAATGAGCTTTCAGAGCTTAACTAAGAGAACCCCCAAAAAAAACCTATACGAACCTCAACAACAGGTGTGGAAATAAAAATCGCCAAAACCGATACAAAATGGATGATACGTATAGGTTTTGGTGCCTCCCTGTACGTCGTGTACGATATTGATACTAATACGAAACAAATGATACATATTGTTTATTAGTTATTTATGTTTACATTCATTGTGTAATTGTAATCGTGTTTGCTACATTGTCTTTGAGTCGCTTCCCATGATTTTATATTTAGTCAATTTGGTTCCTGTAACTTATTTGATTTTTAAAAAAAATTTAATTTAATTTTTTTTTAAAAGAAAAAATTATATGTATTGTCCAAAACCGACGCATATAGGTTTCGGTTGGGACCGATACATTCTTCGAAACCGTATTTTTAATCCTTGACAGTAGGAAAAGTGATGTATGCTTCCAAGGCGAGTCTTGTGCTCAAACTTGATGTTTACCAATTTATTTTTGTATACAGATTGTTGGATTTTCAGAGTTAATCTGTAATGATGTTTATTTGGTTTTACCCATTTCTTTTTTTGGATGGATTGATGGATTTTTAGAATTAATTTATTTAAAATTCTACCCTTAATCCACCGTCCAAGGGGGGTAAGATACCAAAAAAAGATTAAAAACTGTAATTTTGCTTATTTTACATGATTGACAGTATATTTTATTATATTACAAGGAGCAAGAGGATTACAAGGTGGTGAGGAAGGTTGGAAATACAAGGTTGGCGATGACAATGACAGCTTGTGAGTGTGATTTTTTCTCCTGTGTTCATGCTGGAGTAGAGGAAGAACAGGGAAAAAACGAGAGAGAGAGAGAGAGAGAGTATTGGGTATTATATTTTATAGGTTTTGTTTTCTGAGTATTTTTTAGTTGGGTTTTGATTTTTGTATAGGATGTTGATGTGGGAAGATGGGTTTTGCCGGGGGAAGAGTAGCAGAGTGTCTGGAAGAGATTGCTGAGGATGATCCAGTCAGAAAAGCCTTAAGCAATATGCCCATTCAGTTGTATAATTATGGAGAAGGGTGGGAACTGGTTATTTTTTATTGTAAATTTTTGTTTTTCCCTCTTTGTAAAAGAAAATTTTAGGTGAATAAAAAGATTAATTATTGTATATATTTGATATCAGTGATTGATTGGTTTGAAGTTTGAACAGGTTAATGGGAAAGGTTGCTTCTGATAAGTGTCATAAATGGGTTTTCAAAGAACCTTTTGAATGTGAACGAAATATCTCCAACTACTGGAAGAGTTCTTTTGATGTTGTATGTTAAAAAATGGGAGTTTGATTTAATCTCTGCTTCTCATAGGCTTTATCTTCTTAGATGCAACCATCACAGTGTTTGATGTTATCTATGCTTGATTTAATTGCAAGTTCCTTTTGAATGGACTGGTCAGTTTAACTCAGGCATTCAGGTTCCACAACAGTAAAGTTTGTATAGAATTAGGAATAAATTAAATGTTTATTGAGTGTATGAATATCCCTTAGATTTTCCATTATCAAACTTCCATAGATTCATAGAAGTCTTGAAGGCTTTTGCATAGGTTGCATGTGGCAGATGGAAACAAGATGTACCTTACCAACAGTAAGCGAAGGGGCCTAATATAGGGATCATCCTTGGAAAGGGTAAAACTTCTATATGTTTATTAAGTGTAAAGGCAAGATATGTCCGATAACTCCAAAGTGCACCTTGAAGACTAGATTGCATGGACATAGTAGGTAGTTAATTGTTGTACCCAGTTCCGTCCAAAGGTTAGTTAATTTTAGGTAGATCTAGCTTACAATTCGTATTAGTTTTGAAATATGTTAATTTATTGATTTATCTCTTTTTTCCTGTTTACATAGTGGCATGTCGAATTCAATAACAACAGAAATTGAGTGGCGATGATCGTCGCTGTATCTATGGTTTCAGGGATGCTTCTCTTTGTTTTGAATCTTTTGATCAGCTGGTATAAGCATAGAACATACTTTATTGTATTTTATCCTCTTTACTCAATGATCTGGACGTGATTCCAACTTTGTGTATCTATGCTATACTTTTGTTGTTTACCCATGATTTGAGTCTTTGATGTTCACTGATTCTCATATTTACATTTGTTTTATTATCCAGATGATTAGTGTGATGATGAGTTTAAAGTCGTCAAAATATGGACTACCAAAAAAAAGCTAGGCTTCAGCCTTATGGAGTCCGTGTGAGTGTTTCCTTCCTTACTTTTACTGATCATCCATTCAGTTTGTTTTACTGGACCTGAGTTTTATATTTATATTGGTTTCTCTAATATCCTCACATATATATGCCCTGAGATATTTTGATGCTTAACAGTTTTCAATAGAAAGGATGCAAAGTTTCATTTAAGTGCTGAAAGTGCCAGTAATAAAATCTTTGGTGTTTCATTAATATTTATCTCTTATGTATTATGTGGAATATGCTAGAGCCTTTTCTCTTCATTTTATTTTTGTTGAAATTATTTACAAATCAGTGATTTGGTCATTGTCAATGAAGATAACCATCTAAATTGGTTTCTGTTGTAGTGATTGTTGGATAGTTAAGTAATTATTACACGAACTAAATTTAGTAATAAGATATTATTTATTAGTATCCATTTCTTACTATGAGATCACTTACATATGTTAAAAAATTCAAAATAATCACAATTGAAAAGTTGTTCATTAACCATTTATGCCTTTTATCCCATGCATTTCACAGGTTTTTTGCTAGGTGGAATAAATGCTTGATTGCTTTGATTTATTTTATCTAGATTATCATGAATAAGAAGAATTATAACATTTCCCAACATCTGTTCCTCTCCCACCTTCTCTCACACTCTTAACAGAAAAGCACGTCGGTTCGCAACTCCTAAGGTTTAACAACTCCCCCTCCAACTTCCATCTCTTTCATCTTCTTCACACCTCATCCTAAATGGCACCATCCAAACGATACAATTCTCCCCATTTGTTGTTTCTATTTAGAATTTCTTCTTCACCCATTTAAAGTCTCGGTGTTCATTAATGGCTCCCCTCATGGCTTCTTTAAGAGCTCTAGGGGTCTGCACCAAGGGGACCGGCTCTCTCCCTCTTGTTTATCATTGCTCGGAAGCCTTGAGCAAAATGATCCAAAAAGCCTTGCCTTCGGTTTGGGAAGTTTTCAACATTGGACGTGGCAATCTATCTATTTTCCACCTCCAATTCGCGGACGATACCCTCCTCTTCTACAAAGCTTCATGCACGAAGTTGGCTCTGGTCAGATGCCTTTTTCACTACTTTGAAGCAGTGGCAGGACTACAGATAAACTTTGGGAAAGGTGTCATGTTTGGCATGGGTGAGGTGCTCAATCTATGGGAGTTGGCAGCTTGCCTATGATGTAGGACGGGAAATTTTCCCACATCCTATCTAAGAGAGACAGAGGCCTTAACATTCCCCCTCTTGTTAGGGTGAACAGGGCCCTCTTGGGGAAGTGGCTCTGGCATTATGGCGAAGAAGAGGGCAACCTGTGGAGAAGGTGATGGTAGCGATGCATGGGGAGGTCAATAGGTGGTGCCCCAAGATAGGGCAGGGCCTGTTGGGAGTCGGGGTGTGGAAGACTATGTTGCACGGTTGAGAGGAATCTTATTCCTTCACTCATCTCAAAGTTGGCAATCACATCAGTTTTTGGAAAATGATCGCTGGTGCGGTCCATCAACACTTAGGCAGTCGCATGGGACCATGTTCTACCTTGCATCCAATAAGGAGGCTTCGGTAGCCGACTACTTAGAGTTGCACAGCGGGGTTCTGGTGTGGGCGCCTAAATAGAGGTGTAGCTTACTTGACTGGGAGGTTCATGACCTCCTGGAGCTATTAACCCAAGTCCTATAGGTTATCCCTAGCTCTACCACCATGATAGTCGGGTCTGGTCCACAGACAACAAGGGACGGTTCTCTGTGGGGTCCTTTTTGTGAGCTTTTTATTACCTTTTCCTCATCAGGTTGTGTGGTTTCCGTTGGTTCCCACAAATGTATCTTTTTTCTTGTGGATTACGGTTTTAGATAGACTCTTAACTTGTGATCACCTTATACATAGCGGCATTTCACTATTTTTATGGTATTAGTTCAAACAATGAGTCAAAGATCAGAGCGATGCATGATGGTTGCAAGCTTTGTGAAAATCTGGGAATCCACAACATCATTGTGGAAAGTGACTCTAAATTGGTGATTGATGTGATCAAAGGAAAGGGGAAAATTCCGTGGAAAGCTTGGTATTGGATGACGGAAATTAGCCGATTAAAGATAAGTGTAATATGATGTTTGAGCATATCTTTCAGGAAGATAATCAATGTGCTGATTTTTTGGCAAATGAAGCTTGTATCTCTTCTAGGAATCTTGTCTTCATGGACATTTTAGAATTACCTACCAAGCTGAAAGGCATTATTAGAATGGATAAACTTGGTTTACGTAGCATTAGATTGTAACTCAGTTGGTGTTTTAGGGTTTTGGTTTTATGTCCCCCCCCCCCCTTGTAGTTCCTTCTTTCATTTAATAAACAGGTAGGGGTCCGCCAAACCCCCCTCCCCCACTAGGAGGTAATCAAAAAAAAAAAAGATCACCTTATGCAATAGAGGTTGGTGTCTGGCTAATAGATGTTACATGTGCCTTATAGCAGAGGAGTCTGTG
Organism: Tetracentron sinense; assembly: GCA_015143295.1. Classification (NCBI taxonomy): domain Eukaryota; kingdom Viridiplantae; phylum Streptophyta; class Magnoliopsida; order Trochodendrales; family Trochodendraceae; genus Tetracentron; species Tetracentron sinense. Next base: position 26,160,853 of record CM026568.1, on the reverse strand, counting down.
GATCTTATTGCTTCATTGCCCGGTGGCAAGATAGGTTTGGTCTTATTTCCTTTCTCACCTCTGCATCCCTTGGATCTTTCTCGGATCCTTTCGGAGCTTCTTATCTGGTTGGTTGACAATGTCGTTTCCAGCTCCAACAGGGGTAGTTTGGCCTCTCCTCCCAGGGGCAATAGCATGGTCGTTCTGGAAGGCGTGAAATAGGAGGGTGTTCGAGGACTTGTCCTTGCCTATACCCTGGATACAGGCTCGGGTTTGCTCCCTTGTCTCAGTTTGGGGTTCAGCAGGGGGAGATGGCGGGAATCCATGGGGGAACACCTTTGCATTATGATGTGTCGATGGCGAGTTGTTTTGTTGTCTTTTGTTCTCGCTTTTCGCTTTATTATCCTTTTGATTTACTTTTGGTGAACCTTGCGATGTAGGTATTCTTTTCATATTTATATAGATCTCTGCTATTTACTGATCCAAAAAAAAAAAAAGCCTTCGACACTTTTCGTTTTACTCAAAAACCCCAAATATCTCTCGGTTATGAATTTTCTTCCTTTTTTCCTGTTGCAGAGATGGTAGGTTTTCATGGTGATCTGATTCTCAAAGAAGATAGTATCTCGATACGATTTGATTTGCCAGATTCTACGTCAGAGTTAGAGATTGTTGATGGTGATAGAAGAGGAACAACCCTCAAAAGCATGTTCAAACCTGGCTTTTTAAAAACATCTTAAACAATATTTCATTCATTTGATCCTGACTATCTGCTTTCAGATTGTTGTCGAATGATTGAACTCGAATTTACAGGGTTTACTAGGCGTCAAGGATAATTGGACGATTATGAAATGCCGTGTTATGATGGTTTTATTATCTGTCTCTACCTGTTCAACCTTGCTGCTTAAGCCTGTCAGTTCGGCTTTCTATTGTGCTGCCTCCTAGTTAGTCAACAGATGGTAGAGATTCTTGTGGGGTCAAATTTTGTCTCTTTCTTTTTCAGTCTAAGTCCTCCGTCTCATTATAATTTTCTTCTGCTGTTGTTGGGTATTGGAGAGAGAAAGATGGTGGGGCTGCTGCTGTTGTTGGGCGTTGGAGATGTGGGACTGAACATGAATTGTCAATCTCTCGTTCCAAATGAGAGAGGCCTCATCGTTTTATTCTATGGTCTGTCTGTCTACTTTTTCTTCTTCTTTCCTCTCCATTAACAATTGTCAATCTTTCTGCAATCAATAATCGATTATGAATGAATCACAACCCAAATTTTCAATTTGTGATAAATCATTGTGAGATTTTGGAAAGAATCTGTTTTACAGTTAGTTTTTGTGTTCTGTATATCCCAGGGCGAAAATTTATCGAATTTTATAGATTAAATCGACATAGAAAGGCAATTAATAACTGGTACTGAGTTACAGATGAAAATGCTTATGTGGGTATCATAAATTTACGGTTTTGATTACATTTCATGTGTTTCAGAAGTTGACCCAGACCCAGCTTTAATTTCAGGAGAATGTAAGGGGTTGCAATTCAGGATGGAAATGTTGATGGTGTAGGTATTGAAGCTGGGGATTGTGATGGTGGGCATCTGGCATCTGTATCTATCCCTCAATGCGAACTCCTCATGTTAATTTGGAGAGTAATGCAAAGGTTCTGGTGGAAGTTTTTCAAACTGTTGTAGCCTCTGAAGCTCTAATAGTTATGTTAGATGCACGCTATCAGGTATCTCACTGAGTTTCATCCATGTTAGCCAAGAGAGTCTTATGAGTCCCAAAGTCATGTCTGTAAATGAAGGCTAGACATGTACGCAAGTTGAATGTTCCTCTATATCAGTTTGTTTGGATTTTCTGTTACTAATTAAATCTTAACATTTGCATAATGTTTGTCTTATGAGTGGTTAGTTTTAATATATATATATATGTATAAAATAAAATAAAAATTAATGTATTTTATTCACACCCGTCATTGCACTGGGTCTTTGCTAGTAATGGAAAGAGGAAAGAATACCAACAGTCTTGAAAACAGAATATGAATTGTATATGGGTTTAAATATGGACGGGTGGGCTGATTTCTGGAGCTCTTAAAACATTTGTAAATATAAATTTTATGGACAGATATTTCATTACATTACGTAAATAGTTACCAGAAACTCTTGAAACAAGGCTGTCTTGGGAGCTCCGGTAATCCGGAGCTTGGTTCATATTTAAACTATAGTTTATCCACCAACTTTTGACATGCTCCTCTTGCTCAGATGCTCAGATTCTGCTCATCAATTACTATGTTGCTAACCTTTTTTTTTTGGAAGGCCTATGTTGCTAACCTTAATTATTAACAATAGATAAATGATGTATCGCGGAAAAAAGAAAGAAAAAAAAGGTCCCCCAACTCAATCTATGTTAACCAAAAAAAAAAATCCTCAATCTATGACAAGCCCCAAATGGGTATAATAATCAAGAGATTGATTTTAGCAAATCTAAAAGCCGAAACATACAACTCGATACATGCCTTGACAAGCTCTCCACCAACCCTTTAAGCAGCTTCCTGTAATTTTTATTGTAGTAAATACCAGAAGTCTGATTTGGTTACATTACGATACAATTCAAACCTTTCAGTTAAAAGCAAGACATTACAGAGAGCCTTACAGGCACAGGTTATAGTATCTATGCATTAAAATCTTTGTGTGATGAGTCCACACTACCATGTGAATTTCTAGGTGGTAATGGCTAAGCTTCAAGAAGATTAAACAGTAAGAAAGATTAGAAGTGAAGGGAATGATGAGCTTCAAGGAGACCATGACAAAGAGCAATGCTATGTCCACTTTCCGGTTGTCCATCATGGAATAGGGGGCTGTTACAGGAATCAACATTACCAAAGATTAGAAGCAATTGCTTCATGCCCATGATCTTTCGGTTTTCTTTGGGGTACCGGATTGAAAAATTCCAACTAATGGGTGTTCTGATATTGGGTTAATGGGCAGGGCATGTGGCATAGCGGAATAAAGAAAGGAAATGAATATCACTGTATTCTTTGCTGAACAAGTCCTTGAATCCACGAGGAGAAAAAAATAAAAGGAACACCGAGTTATATTAATGATAAGAATTCCTTTATGAAGGATACACAAGCCTGTATTTACAGGGAGCAAACCCTAACAGCAATCCTAGAAACCCTAAGACTCCGAAATAAGACATAACGACAAAATAAGGAAAAACACAAAAACGGCTAAATTGAATTTAACATGGAAACTAATAACACTAGACCTTTTCCACGATTCCTACTTGAACCACTAGACCATTCGTGTGGACTTATGACTGTCCACGTGATCCAAATAAGCGCCAGCCAAAAGTGTTCTACATCAGCATGGTCCAAAAAGTGGGCTGTCTATACAGTTATTACCAGGAAAAGGTAGTGACTATAATTCTCCATGGCAAAGGCACGAGTCCTCCTTAATAACTACTCGATATCATGAGCAAACTGTTTGTGCTTAGTCTTTTGCCATCACTACCATCAGTCAATTATCTCCTTGCCTCTACCTCCGCATCTCCGGTGCATGAGGTCCATCTCCTGTACAGAAATCCAGTATGCTATGTTTTTAATATAATATAATCGGATCATAGGCTTCACTCCCATTGATTATTGATACGAATGGGATTGGATTAACCACAGACAATCCCATGCTTAAAACCCCACCATGAAGAGCTAAATGGGGTCAAATGGGAAGGTTAGAAATTTTCTTAAAGCAATTAAAATTCATCTTAATACTTTTACTTGAAAACTTGGATGAAATTCTTTTCGCATGTGTAGAATTTTAGTGTCGATGACCATTTGCTATGTAGGAATTATATCTAAATTGTCATTTAATATTGTTGAAATTTTATTTTAACCTTGTCAACCTATTTTTCTTTTATAGATTTGCTTGGTGAATTGGAGATTGAGCTTTCTTTTTTGCTTTTTGATCTTATTATTATTCTCTTTTTGCCATTATTTTATCAATGCAACAATTGCTTATAGTACTTGTTCTTGTTAGAAGATGCGAGAAGATGAGATCACAGACTTGATTATTGGAAAAGGAAAGAATGTAGAGATTGACATGGATATAGATAAAAAAGATGAGAATAGGCTAAAATTGTACTTCCCTAATGTACCAATATATCAAAAACTGTACATAAGGATAAAATTGCAATCACTTGAACTCGCATATGACTTTTATAATGCATATGCTAGAATGTCGGGATTTAGTATTCGGAAAGGTAGCACATGGTACAATGCAAGTTTGAGTTATCAAAAGTTTATTTGTTATAAAGAATGTTCTTGTAACAAAAAAATGAATTGATAGAAATGATGCTAAGAAGGAACAAAAAAAAATCACAAGATGTGGGTGCATGACAAAGTTAGAGTTCCAGATAAAAGATGGGATTTACAATGTCCACAAACTTATTGAAGAACATAATCATATGTTAAGCACTCCATCAACAAAATATCTACTTTGATCATCGAAGAATTTGAGTGGTAGCTCAAAGAGATTAATTTGAAGTTAGAAAAAATCAGGTATAAGGTCATCTTAGTGTCATAATATAATGGCAATTGAAGTTGGAGGGTATGACAAACTTAGTTTCATCTACTTCGAACATCTATTTCCTTATATAATTCCAAAAAAAAAAAAAGATATAAAGAAATACAATAGACAAATTGCTACAAAGATATATGGAACACATGCTAATTGTATACTGAATTATTTTAGAAGTAAGCAAGAATAGAATCTCGCTTTCTTCTACTCTATGCAATTAGATGAAACTGAACAATTGTGTAATTGTTTTTGGATTGATGGAAGAGCTCGTGTAGATTAGGGCCGGCCCATCCATTAAGCCATCAAAGCCTTTGCTTTAGGCCCCATTAAAAAAAATATTAAAAAGGCCCCATTTAGAATATTAAAAAAAAATAAAAGGCTCATTTAGAATATTAAAAAAGCCTTATTTATAGTTAATTTTTTTTAGAATTATATTTAAAAAAAAAAAAAAAAAAACTCATTTAAAATTTTCGCTTTAGGCCTGCAAATGGCTTGGGCCGGCCTTGGTGTAGATTACTTTTATTTTGGTGATGTAATATCATTTGACACCATGTACAAAAAGAACAAGTATTTAATGTCATTTGTACCATTTACTAGGGTTAACCATCAACAACAATCAAGTGTCTTTGGTTGTTTCTTGTTGGTAGATGAGACAAAAGCTTCTTTTGTGTGATTATTTAAATAATGATTTAGGGCAATGAGTAATCGGTTTCCCTCTGTTATCATGATTCACACATATGCCCAAGGAACAAGAAGTAATATTTCTATTTCAATGGTAAACCTCTCTTTTCTCCCTTTGTTTATAGGGTTGTTATTATTTGAAAATATATAGTTTTTGTTTCATCCTCTAAACAGACTACTTTACTCATTGCAAATTTTGATGGTGTCTTTGATATTGAAGATTTTGATTCCAAGTTAAATCTCCCTCAGTTGAATGCCTCCTATTGATGAGTTGGTGAGCTATGGTATAGGGATAAGGTCCTTTGAAGATAATGTCAAAAGCAATCAGAAGTGAACATTACAATGTTCCTAGTTTTGCTCATGCTTATAGATGTTGTTATGAGATGGAGGATCTGCGGAAACTCTTCCTCAAAATTCTTGTTAGCTTGGTTCCCTCTTTTAACATTATCATACTTTTATAAGGCATGAAATATTTTAAATAAAAATTTCTTAATGAAATTAAGATTAAATGTAATGTGCAAGTACAATACAAGAATTTTGATAATTTGTTAGCGTCTTAGATGAATTTGATATTGGCTGGATACCCCCACCCCTCCTCTATTTGAGGACCTTAAATCTTTCATAGCAAATGATAACATCTTATTCCTGAAAAGAAATTCTAGGCAAAATAGCCACATATCAAAACAGAAATTGAAAGCATTCTCCTCTGCTAGACTTGGACAGTTGTTCAAACTGTGACAACCAATGGTTTTTGGTAGTTTCTCTAGTTTTAAGCTTAATGAGGCTTTAAAAGTTGCCTAGGGTTGAACTTGATCAAGAGCCAAAAGATGCACAGGCTTATTAAGAGTTCTCATTCATGAAATTTCTCACTCTTATGCTGTACTTTGTCCTCCTTTCGAAGGAAAAACGTATCTGGGCGATAAGTTGGATTGAGCAGTCATTGCTTATGATAGGTGGGTAGTTTAAGATGATTTCAGGAACAAATAATGGAAAAAAGAAATACCCCATTGCATGCTTAACATCAAGCCAAAACTACAAGGCAAAGATCCACCAAAGCCCTGAGCTGGAATTCAATTTAATTGTATAGATTATAAAATTCAAAATTTACACTTCTCCCCATGACATATTTTTTTTTTTTGGGTTAATAGCTTAGGTAGCATTCTAAACACACACACACTATCAGACCTAAGGTAACCACTAAGGTTCCCTATTTCAGTTTGAGATGCAACAAATTCTATACTACTTTCTCTTGCTTCTCCTTCATCAGGATGGAATCTGAAGTTCAACATCACTCTCTCCAAAAGGGAGGGACAAACAGGCATCAATTGGGGTGTGGGATAATACAATTTGAATTGTAATCAACTTGTCACTGAAACACATCTTATTGAAAGCCCCAGCCACTTGCAAGGCATGATTATGAAGATATTTACATGGTAAGCTAATGGTTGCAACCTTTTTTTTTCCACCCATGACCCAGCAATAAATTTCGAAGATACGAGTGGTTCTTTGCAAGATACTGAAAGAGAACCGTCACCCCCTTGTTGAAAAGGACATCCCAAACCTGCACAGTTGTCTGGTAGATGGAAAAAATTGTGCACAATCATGACTGAAAGATGTAGAATTGAATGCATAGAAGGAAAAAAAAAATTGCATAATAATTTTAACCTCTGAAGGCAAACTCTTAGAGAAGAGTCAGAGGAACCACTTTGTGGCAACAAGGGAAATATCATACTCCAAACCTTCCAAATGACAACGATTCTGGAATTAATTTTCAGATTCAGAAAAAATACCAACAATTGCATAAGAGAAACAAAGGGTAAATTAAATCACTAGACTAAACAAGAAAAGTATTAGAGAATAGAAGAGTATTGTAATAAAGTGAGTGAGATACACTACATCATTCAAGTGTATCTCATCACAATATTATATTAGCATTAATTAAGGATAGATTATATTAGATTAGGTTGATTGACTTTCCATAAAGTCTATCATGTTATCTTTATTTAAACTCTAGTTAGGGTTATTGTAAATCATCCAATCTATCAGTAAAATCCTTTTTCTATCAAAAAAATTGAAAAGAGAGGCTATAATCAGTTTCAAATGGCACCAGCCGTATATAAGCGTTTCCCAATAATAGACATCGGGCCTTACGGCAAAGGGAAAGGGGAAAGGGGAAAGGGGGGATTTCGTTCACGGCAACGGCAAAGGGGGATTTTGCTCATGCAGTGGCAACGACATTGACATTCAACTGGTCGCAGAATGGAAAACATATATATAATGGGGTCAAAATATTATGAAATAAGGGACAAGACATCTAAGGCAAAGCAATGGGGAAAGATCACTCGCTTATACTATGCAATGGAAGTCAGTTAAAAGAATTCCTTGAATTGTAATGGAGGAACAGTCACAAGAGCCATAACCATTGACCCCTTAAAGCATGAGAGCGCTCTCAGAAATGAGCATGATGCTGGAGAAATAACATAACCTACCCCTGAAAATGACCATCTTATCGATCAAACATGCCTCACTTATCGATTATTGGAGAAGGCCTTGACCTCCCAAAGGCTATGTGGAACTCTATAGAAACAAAAAAACTCTTTCAATTCATGTTTGTCAAGACGACGATCCTGTCTTATTCTGATATTTATACCGGATCAAGTTTCTACAAATGCAATTCAAGATTAACTAATTGTAATTAAGGATTTGTATCATACTGCCAACATGCGATTCCTAAGTACATTCCTTGTAAATTCCTTGTAAAGAGAACTAAAATATAAATGCACAAACTGGTATGGTAAACTGGACAACAACCATTCGGGTTATCCATATGATCCACCACCGTGAATATCTCAATCAAAACAAACTGTTGATTTCCATTCAATCATTTGAAACAAACAATGCAAACAGATATCATGCATAAGAATGAAATAGTACGAAAATATGGAAATTCGTCATCGCCCAAGGTAAGAATCCCTTGGTAGATCTAAATTGAACAGGCTTTGGTTTCTAACATGGCCAATTCAGAGCATCCATTAATTCAGTCAAGAGCTCTCCAAAGATATCGGCATCATCACATCAAATGGAGTTGGAGTATATCAATGCTGATGATTGAATCTATCTCGAGTACATCATATGAAGTGATTTTTTTGATGATGCAAGCTAATTTTGTTTAACTAAATGATACAGAAATAACCAACAATTCAATTCAATTTGTAAATGAGAATGCCATTCTAAATCATCACACAAAATCCAATTCTACCAAGGCAATAATTCTAAGAAACGATAAACAAATTTCAGCTCACCAGAAACCAAGATCATTACGAATCAAAATTCGCATTAATCAACTTCATGAATTGCAAATTATTGTCTTAATTTCATAGGAAAAGAAGCAAACATATTTAACAGATGCAACTATTTTGATAAGCTTCACAAAGTAATCTTGTCCATCTCTCTTCTAAGTGCATTGGCTCTAACCAGGCTCCCAATTGTATTAATTGCAAGCTTAATATCATCCAAAGGATTCCCAGGCACCACCTTCTTATACAAGTAGCTATCAAAAGTCATCTTCTGCACATACTCATCGGCGCACATCTCGACGAACGCCTCCCTCGCCGGATTCGATCGGTAAAACACCTTCTGCAACACATCCAACACCTTATAAGTAGGCCAATATGTCTTATCCCACTTCTCCAAATACTTCCTCAGATCCCCCTCTTCGATCATCCTAGTCCCCTTCTCCGATCCCTCCACAATTGCCTCGGCGCACATTCGCCCGCTCTTTGCCGCAAAGTAAATTCCCTCGCCGGAGCACTTTGTCACATACCCAGCTGCGTCCCCCACAAGTGCCACTCTCCCTGCTAACCTGCGCGGCCTGGGGTGCTCCGGGATAGGATGCGCCTCCACTCGAATTATCTTCCCGCCAAAAATCTTGTCCTTGGCCCTGTTCCTTGTTGCCAGCTGGAACTTCTTGATATCACCTTTGTGGGTGACCGTTCCGGTCCCGACTGCCACGTGGTCACATTTGGGGAAAACCCAACCGTAGAAATCCGGCGAGACGTCATCGCCGACGTACATCTCGGCTAGATTTTCATAGTAAGTCATTTTCTCGTCCGAGATTTTGATCCTCTCTTGGAAAGCGATGGCGTAGTCGTAATCTCCGGCGCCGATGGACTTCGCGACGCGAGAGTTGGCTCCGTCTGCGCCGATCACGGCGTCCACCTCTAACGTGCGCCGCACGCCAGCGCCACCGGTTTTTCCGTCGTAGGCGGTGTAGTGGAGGACGAAAGGGGCGTTAGAAGCTTCAGGCATGTCCATTTTGAGGAACAGACCGTTAATGACCGTTGCTCCTGCGGTGGCAGCTCGGTCCCGGAGATATGCGTCGAGAACCTCCCGGCGAACCATACCGATGTACTCGTGAGGTTTTAGGGTCTGGCCAATGTCGACGGCGACATTTGACGGCGAAATCATCTTCATTTTAGTGACTCGACGGTCGATGATATCGAGTGGAAGATCAAACTCTCCGACCATACAGAGAGGAATAGCACCGCCACATGGCTTACAGTTATCGAGCTTGCGTTCGATCAAGAAAGTCTCAATCCCTCCTTTAGCTAGGGTTTCGGCAGCTGCGCCACCGGCGGGACCTCCACCTATCACGGCGACTCTGAGATTCCGGCCGGTTACTTTAGGACTTGATTTTCCGGCGACAATACGTAGGCTCCGGTTGAACTGTCGGTTTGGGAGAGATTTGGTAAGGGAGATGGAATGGTGGTTTACCGGCGTTGTTTTCCGTAGTCCGACGAAGGTTTTTAGGGTTTCGCGCCGGAATTCGTTGGATTTCTGGTTAGTGGTGGCGGTGGAGAGGTGAGCGGTGAAGGCTACGGATGTCATTTTGATTTTTCCGGCCTCTGGCTCCTCTTTAGGGGAGAGACTTTGTTGTATCTTCTTATATATTATAAAAGTGTGGATATGGTATCTGATATTTTGAGTTTGTGACCGTTAGATTGTTGGGAATCGACCGTTGTTATTAGTCATGGATAATGCGATAGATTTTTTTGAAAATCGTAGGAGCAATTTTCTTCATTAAATACTTTTTTAATCTTTTTGAGTGGCTGCTGTTGCGCCTCGTCTAATCGGATTTGGTGTTTGTGGTGGGCTGCGATTATGGGCCCGCGGAGGAAATGCAGTTGAGCAACAGGCCTGTTGTAGGCAGCCCATTGGGTAGATTACAACTTACAATAAGGAGGCTTTCCATCACTTTTAAGTCCTGAGAAAAGGATAGTGTCTCGTGTCCCTTTTAACCCATTTTTCATCATGATCTAGCTTAATTAAATTATGATAAAATTATATATTTTTTCTAAAAATTAAAGTTGGATGAGTGAGTGAATTTTTTTATTTTTTTTTGGTGATAGAAATTCTTAGTAGAATCAGGCTGTCAGTAGGGGTTAGATTGGGTAGTGGAGCTCTTGCTTACTCTTACCCGGGTAGGATTAGATCCCTAGACCTCCAACATGGGAAGGCCACACCCCTACCACTCACGCAAGAGGTGGGGGGTGAGTGAATGTTAACCACAAACAATTAGTAAGGAGGGCATAAACCAATGAGATCGAGCATTTACCTAGAAGCTGATTGCGAGATATTTCCCATTGCCCATAAATAATTTTAAAATTGTTTTTTTTTTTAAAAAATTGATTTAATTACAGGAATTAGTTTTTATTTTTATTTTAATAAGTGTAGTTTTAGATTTTGGTTGGTACAAATGAATGATAAGCCTCTCAACCATAACACTATTAAGACTTAGTCCTCTCAAAGGGAGCAAACGTTCCATCACTAGTGCAAATCAGGAGGCGTAAAATATTGGAATTAATTTCAATTTAAGTAGACCAAAATCGTTTGGCCCACTCAGATTGCCCTCTTTAACTGTCCCTTTAATGCTAGTTTAGGAAATTTTAACTCTTAAAGTTAAAAAATTTTAATATTCTTTTTCTAAAAATATATCTAAGTGATAAGTAAATCTTATTCACAATTAATAATAGGTGCTAAAAGAGACATATGACCACTTGTAGAGCATGGCCAAAGCATTTTGGTTTGGCAAAGCCATACCAAATCCCATTCTTGTTGGTGAACAATACCTAATTTTGAAAGGTCTCGTAGGAACCAAATATCATTTACCTACGTCAGTAAAGTCAACCGATCAGAAGTTAGTTGGTGCATTAGAGCTCTTGCAACTCTTACCCCTTAGGGGGATTAGATCTTCAGACCTCCACCCTTAGAAGGCCACACCCCTACCACTCATGCAAGAGGTAATTGATTCGCCACTTGTTTCAATTGAGAAAATACTAAGGCCAAACTTTACTTCACTGCCATGCAGCAAAACTTTTAGTGTAAAATGAGTAACATTTTTGTAACAAAAATACTAGACCCGGTCATAATCTTCCAAAGACAATGTTTTGGCAACAAGCCTCTCCTCAACCATCTCCGCCTCTCTAAAAACGATTGACGTAGATGGCTTAGGGCTAGCAATCCTCTTGTAATAATGAAAAAAATTGTATTAGAATCTACATTACCTATCTCAATTAGGGCTGTCAATGGATCGGATCCGAATCTGATTAGATTAGCCGGATTATAGACCTTATTAGTGATCCACCGGATCAGATTCGGATCATAAAGGTGGAATCCAATTATAATTAGATCGGATCTGGATATAGAGTGATCCGATCCGATTATAATAACTTTTTTTAATAATTTTATATTAGATTTTCTATGTTTAAAATATTAATTTTAAAAAAATTAACATTAATTAGAGTTAAATAAGGTCCTATTAGATTTTTATATTATTAAATAGAGTTTTTTTTTTAATTAACGTTAATCGGATCATATTCAGATCTTAAAAATATAATCGGATTTGCATTTGGATTGGGTAGTTCAGAATCCAACGGATATCGGATTGGATTCGGATCAATCGAATTCGGATATAGGTAGATCTGATCCGAACCTGACCTATTGACACCCCTAATCTCAATAAATACAAAACGGATTTTCTTAGAACCCACTAACTATGGTCATTCATCTGTTTAACCTTGATTTTTAGAAAAAAAATATTAACTTTAGGTTAATTATGCTTAACTACTGTTAAAGGAGGCTCTAAAGTTGCCACATGTCCCTTATAACAGTCACTAACTGTGGTTAAAATTCATTCACCCATAGGATTCATGCTTCTAACCTTGGTTTTTAGAAGAAAAAAAAATATTAACCTTAAAGATTATGCTTCACCACATTTAAGAAGGCTCTACAAGCTGCCATGTGTCTCTTTTAACACCTACTAACAATGATTAATATTCAATCTCCCCTAGGGTTCATGCATCTAACCTTGGATTTTAGAAAAAAAACATATAAAACAATATTAACCTTAAGTTGATTATGCTTAACCACAATTAAGGGGGCTCTACAAATAACCATATGTCCTTTTTAACACCCACTAACTGTGGTTATTATTCACTCACCCCTTGGATTCATGCATCTAACCTTTGTATTTAGAAGAAAAACTATTAACCTTAGATTGATTATACATAACGACGGTTAAAAGAGGCTTTACACGTTGCCACATGTCCCTTTTAACACCCACTACCAGTATTTAGTATTCACTCACTCTTAGGGTTCATGCATCTAATCATGGATTTTAGAAAAGAAATCATTTTAGGTTGATTATGCTTAACCACAGTCAAAAGAGACTCTACAAGATGTCATGTGTCCTTTTTAACACTCACTAACTGTAGTTAAGATTCACTGACCCTTAGGGTAAATTCATCTAACCCAGATTTTTAGAATTTTTTTAAAATATATTAACCTTAAATTAATTAAACTTAACCCCAATTAAAGTGGGATACATGGGATATGTGATAAAGCCTACCGTCCAACCCATTAAAAAAAGGTTTAAAATGTCATTTCATAAAATATTTAACATCCGTTCACTAACTTTTGGATGAAATAGTGGATTTGCAAAAGTTTTAAAAGTTAGTAGACTGTGATACAAAATCACAAAACATAAAAGGTATTACAAATAGTTGAAAAGTTAGGAGTTTTTACAAAAAAAAACCCTAATTTGTATAGTAAGTATTAGCAACAAATAACATTTAAAGAAATAAAATTGTACCACAAAAATATCAGTTTTTTTTTTTTTGGTTGAACACAAGGTGTTATTATAGGTATTTGAAAGAAAACACATACCATGCAGACACCACACAGACACACTCACCTCATGAAGCTTCACCCAAGTGAACCTCAAAACGGATACCAACTATTTGAGGCCCAATGGTATTTTATGAGGGAGAGTGATGAATGATACACATCCGAGGTAAGACTAACTTCTAAACCTACTTAGTTTTGTTAAGCAAGACACTACATTGATAAGAGTAATTTTTTTTAATTGTGAAAAGAAATGTGATTAAAAACTAAAGTATTTACTATCGAGAGCTGGACCATTGGATTGAAAATCCAATTGCTTCAAGGCTCACACACTTTAAATTATAGGCCCACACTACTAAATTTTCAATCCAACCGTCCCCTCTAAATGGTATGTTCGTACTATCGATTCAATCCAATGGCCTCAAGGCTCACATACTTTAAAATATGGGGCAACACCATTGAATTTTCAATCCAACCATCCACTTCTTGCCGCTCTCTATAGTATGTATGTACTATCGAGAGTTTTAAATCACTTCACGAGAGAAAATATGGCTAACATTCCTTTCAAGTTTCAACCGATTAGGATTACCCCTAGATTTTTTTTTTTGGTTGTTTATTTATTTTGGAGAATTTTATTTCTTGGTAATGCCCTTGAGGTCGTCACGTGTTCCTATTAATATCCCTTAACTGTGGTTAGGATTCACCCACCTTTAATATCAATTTTTTTTTTTTGAGCATTAGTTAAAATTCACTAACTCTTAAGGTTAAAAAAAATTAAATTTTTTTTAAAAAAAACAAGTATAAATAAGTGAATCCTAAGAATGGATAAATTTTAACCATAATTAAGGGGTGTCAATAGGGACATGTGTTAACCTCAATGGCATAACCGGACTCCATGGGACCCACTATATATATGACAAAAAGATTGTGGGCACTATATTATATAAGACAAAAATTTGGGAGGAGGGAGGCAAATATACTTTAAAAAAAAAAAAATTAAGGGCTCACTATTTCAAACCCTAAGAAGAAATTACAAAAGAAATTTGGGGGGAGGGGGGCTGTTAGGAATATGAATTTCTCCATAATAAAATAAATAAGTAAGGGGCTGTTAGGAATATGAATTTCTCCATAATAAAAAATAAATAAATCAAATGGTGGCCCCCACTCCCCGATAATCGAATGCTTGTAACAGACTACAGTGGATGAGTTTCCGGTGAATGAGATCCACTAGATGGGTTCAGTAGTCAACGGTCAGCTACTCTTAGAGCAAAAGAACGGTATAGATTTCAAAGAACGGTAACTTGAATCTTGCAAGCAAGTAACCACAACAGTAGGTCAACTTACCATAACAATTTCGAATTTAAAACCGTAACAATTCAAACAAAGGATATAAGGTTGTTGCAGTAGGTTTGAATTTGTAACGGTTAGCTTATCCAACTCTCTCCTTCCATCTCTCAAAACATATTAGCCAACCTCTCCTACATAAGCCTTAGTAAACCTTCCATGACTTAAAAAGTTCTATATTTCTCTTTAATAGCTCTCATGGTTTAAATCTCTCCCAAGATCTTCTTAAAGACCCAGAAGCTGAGAGTTCTAAACATCGAGTCTGTAGATATGAGGATGATAGTGGTGATGATGATCTTGGTGTTCTTAGGTATTGCCAGTGAGCAAGGCTCTTGCACAATTGTACAGTTCATCTTTGGAGACTCCCTATCAGACGTCGGCAACAATAACTACCTCTCGAAGAGCTTGGCTCGAGCTAGTCTGCCGTGGTATGGGATCGACTTCGGTAACGGAATGCCAAATGGAAGGTTTTGTAATGGCCGTACCGTTGCCGATATAATAGGTACCTATATCTTTATTGTTCTATATGTTGTTCATGTATTAGATATTTAATTTCTGTTTAATTAGCACATAATTTTTTCAAGGGCACTAAGGTAGCTTGTGTTTCTAGGCGATAACATGGGGCTTCCGAGGCCGCCTGCTTTTCTAGACCCATCTTTAACTGAGGACATGATACTGGAGAACGGGGTGAATTATGCATCTGGGGGTGGTGGGATCTTGAATGAAACTGGCAGTCTTTTTGTAAGTTGAATTCCACAGTTTCTGTTCGAATTCATATAGATAGAATCGTAATCCTCACTATGTTTTCTTAACTTATGATGAAATGATCAATGTATTATCACTTGCTGCAGGTGCAAAGGTTTTCACTGTCTAAGCAAATTGAGCTGTTTCAAGGAACCCAAGAGCTAATAAGGAACAAACTTGGCCCCAAGGCATCAGACAAGTTCTTCAAAGAATCTCGTTATGTGGTAGCTTTAGGGAGCAATGATTTCATTAACAACTACTTGCTACCGGTTTATAGCGATTCATGGTCGTACACCGACACCACTTTCATTGAATATTTAACAACCACCCTACAAGGACAACTAAAGGTAATGGGATACCCCTAGATGTTCAACAGAAAAATGCAATGGCATGGTGCAATATATATATATATAAGTCTTGCTAACGGTCACTTAATGGGTGAACTTGGTAACGTCCACAAAGACATTTTTACCCTTGCATTAATTATCAAAATCCATTAAAGATAATGATACTTTAGTCTTTTCATAAGAGATCAGTCATTAAATGCATGAAAGAATAAATACAGTTTGATTTTTCTCTTTCTTATTTAATGAACTGTCTCCCATAAAAAAAAATGTCTTGATGTTAGTTAATAATTTCACACATTGAGTGGTCCTTACATTTCCTTATTTATATATATATATATATATATATATATATATAATATTAGGTTGGTATAGTTTTCTACATCATTACTGGAATGAGTTTTGATTTGGTTTTGTACAGCTATTACATAGCTTAGGGGCTCGGCAACTGATGACATTTGGGTTAGGACCCATGGGATGTATTCCTCTCCAACGTGTCCTAAGTACATCTGGGGATTGTCAGGATAGAACGAACAAACTAGCACTCAGCTTCAACAAAGCTGCAAGCAAGATTGTAGAGGACTTGTCGAGCAACCTTCCGAATGCAAGCTTCCAATTTGGAGATGCTTATAGTGTTGTTGCAGATGTAATCGACAACCCAAAAAAATATGGTGCGTATATATGATGTTTGATCTTACATTTTTTTTGTTAGGAAATTTTCTATAACGTGGTCTTCTATTTCATTTTTCCAGGATTCAATAACTCAGACTCCCCATGTTGCTCATTCGGAAATATACGACCTGCTCTTACGTGTATCCCGGCATCGTCATTGTGTTCAGATCGAAGCAAGTATGTTTTTTGGGACGAGTATCACCCGTCGGATAGAGCTAATGAGATGATTGCAAATGAGATTATCAGAAAACTAGGATTTAAGCGTGTTAATGAAACAAATGGTCCTTCTCAAGCACCAGCAGTTGCTCCCTCCCCAGGGGAATAGATCATAGCATCCTAGCTATGACTTTTTTACAATTACCACAGATATTGGGATGTAATTTGATATGAACCTTTTTCAATTAGTTACACATTTTATATAATGAATATGAGTCATGAATTCAACTTAGTGCATCTTAATTGTTTCTCATTTTGCAAGAGATATATCATGTATGGATGCTTAATCGAGTCTGACTTGGAATGGGCCATATTGTCGCCATCCCAACATGCACAAGCCTTAGCTGGAAAACAATTAAGAAAAACTCGCAGAGAGCACCATATCAACCGCCCCTAAAAAAAAGAATCCATGATCTCATTTTCAAGTATTGCTAGGTGACCTGCAAAAGTTTCCTAAAGTTGCTTAAGATTAATTAAAAATAAGAGAATTTTCACATGAAAAAAGCGGAACAGGTAGGACAAAATTTAATAAGACAAAGACAATTGAAAAGTTGTATTAATCCATTACTAATACTGTGGGATCCAACATATTCTTCAGGATGAATTAACATCCATTCGAATTATTTAATACTAGCGGGTGGCACGTGCGATGCAAGTGAGAGCAAGGGGAAGGAGTTAACGACACCTGATTGAACTCGCTAGTGGCACGTGCAATGCACGTGCGAGCGAGGGGAAGGAGTTAACTATAGTTAATAGAAATTAAAAGGGGCACGTGTTAACCCACGGGTGTGATTGAACTCTCCCCGAGGTCAATCGTGATTGGCTATGATTCTAAATGTATAGATAGATGGTAAGGGGTAGTTTAGGAATTAAATTAAAATATTAAATCAAAGGCAAGGGTAGTTTGGAAATTAAAATAAAACATTAAATCAATGTTTTGTTTTTATATAAGGGTAATTTAGGAATTTCGGAAAAATCATCTACGCATGCCTCTCGCATTATAATAGTAAAGACAAATCATAAAGAACAAATAATAACCGGGTTGCTAGGTAAGATGGAGTATGGATCTACTATTGGAAGTTGTCATGAATTCAACCCGGATTCATGATGACCCGTTCGGCGACCCGGATGACCAGATTTAAGGCCCGAACCGTTTTGGGTATTTTACCCATTTTCTCTTTATAGTAACCCTAATATAAAAGGGATTTTTTAAGAGTTTTGTTTGTAAGGAAAAAAAGAGAAAAGGGAGCCGTTTTTTGGGAGTGTTGTGAAGAGGGTTTCCGAGTGATTGTTTGAGAGAAATCTCATTGTTGAATAAAGGAAATCATCGATGCCCATGGACTTAGGCATCTTGCTGAACCACGTAAATCGTCTATCCCTTTTGATTTGGTTTGTTTTTTTTCTATTTTGTTTGTTTGGATTTGCTCGCTTTCGCACATCAAATTGGTATCAGAGCACCCAGGTTCCGACCTCTGTATTGTTTGATTTCTGCGGATTGGATTAATGGTGGAAACAAGCGAAACAGTTGCTGAGGGTTATTCTTCGAGACCCGCATCAGTGGCTAAAACTATAGTTTCGATGCAAAATTCGAAGTTGAGAAATTTGATGGAAGAAATAACTTTGGCATGTGCCAATGCAAAGTTTTGAATGTTCTAATCCAACAAGAGTTAGATATTACTCTAGAGGATAAACCCGATGATATAGAAGTGAAGGATTTGAAGAAAATAAATCGTCAAGATTGCGACACCATCAAGCTTTGTCTCACTAAAGATCAGAAATATTTTGTGATGAAAGAAACCTCGGTTAAGGAGTTATGGAAGAAATTGGAGAACAAGTATATGACCAAGAGCATTGAAAATCGATTCTATTTGAAGAAGAGACTCTTCTATTTTGGGTATAAACCAGGTACTATTATCACTGCGCATTTAGATAATTATAATAAAATTATTGCTGATTTGCAAAATCTTGAAGTAAAAATAGATGATGAGGACAAGACATTATGTTTGATAAATTCTTTACCTGATAGTTATGATCATCTATCTACTACTTTAATTTATGGAAAAGATTAACTTAAATTTGAAGATGTATCAAATGCTTTGATGAATAATGAGTATCGAAAGAAGGACCAACAAGCCAATAGAGATTCAACATCAAAAGCTTTGACTGTAAGGGGTAGATCAGATGACAGAAAATCTGGTTGGCAGGGTAAATCTTGTTCGAAGTCAAGAGCACCATCATCTGAAAGAAAAATTCCAACAAAGGATGAGTGTGCATTTTGTCGTAATAAATGGCATTGGAAAAATGATTGTCCAAAATTGAAAAAAGGGAAAAGAAGGGTTCGAATGCAAATGTTGCACAGTTTGAAAATGACGATTCAGAATTCGCTTTGACTGTTTCACCATCAGTTGGTCATTCTGATGAGTGGATTTTGGACTCAGGTTGTTCCTACCATATATGTCCCAATAGGGACTGGTTTTCGAGTTTTCAGGAGTTTGATGGAGGAATTGTTTTAATGAGAAATGATAATGCCTATAAAACAAAGGGGATAGGAAAAGTTCGGTTGAAGATGCATGATGGAACAGTTAGAATTCTAACAGATGTTCGGTATGTACTAGACTTGAAGAAGAATCTCATCTCATTGGGTTCTTTAGACTCAAAAGGTTTCAAAATTACTATGGAAGGTGGAGTCCTAAAGGTGGTATTTGGTACACTTGTGATAATGAAGGGTACTCGACAGGGAAACTTATATTTTCTAGATGGGAATACAATTACAGGAAGAGCAGCAGTTTCTGACAGTCCAGATGAGATTGTGTCTGATACTTCCAGACAATGGCACATGCGCTTAGGGCATGCATGAGAGAACGCTTTGCAAGGATTGGTGAAGCAAGGTTTGTTAAAAGGTGCCAAGACTGGAAAATTCAGGTTTTGTGAGCATTGCATTATGGGCAAGCAGACTAGGTAAAGTTTGGGACAACAGTTCATTGTATTCAAGGGACTCTAGATTATGTTCACATAGATGTATGGGGACCTACCAAAGTTGCATCTTTGGGAGATAAACATTGGTTTGTCACATTTATTGATGACTTCTTAAGGCGAGTTTGGGTGTACATAATGCGACATAAAAGTGGAGTTCTAGATGTGTTTCTTCAGTGGAAGAAGATGATTGAGACCCAGACTGGCAGAAAGATAAAAAGGCTCAAGTCAGACAATGGTGGTGAGTACAAGTCAGATCCATTTTTACAAGTATGCCAAGACGAGGGGATAGTTAGACACTTTACAATTAGAGATACGCTGCAACAGAATGGAGTGACATAACGCATGAACCGTACTTTACTGGAGAAAGTGCGATGTATGTTGTCTGATTCTGGATTGGGCAAGGCATTTTGAGCTGAAGCATATGCATGTCATCTCATCAATAAGTTGTCTGCAGCTACAAATGATGGAAAAATGTCTATCGATGTATGGTCTAGAAAACCTGCTACAGATTATGATTTCTTACATATATTTGGTTGTCCTACTTATTTTCATGTCAAAGAAACTAAGTTGGATCCTAGAGCCAAGAAAGCTATATTTTTGGACTTTAGCATAGGTGTGAAGGGATACAGACTTTGGTGTCCAGATGAAAAGAAATTTGTTTTAAGCAGGAATGTGACTTTTGTAGAGTCTGAGATGGTAAATCAAATGAAGCAGAAGGATTCTCAAAAGGAGAATATAAAAAATGGGATTTTGAAGTAGGTGGAGTTTGAGGCTCCAGTGGTTCTAATAAAGATTGTTCAAACAGTCAATAGTCTCATAGGAGATTCAGGTGGTGAGGACTCGGGTTCAGTTGAGGAAGAAGCTCCAGTTCATGTAAACTCACAGCAATCAGATTCTATTGCAGCTAGTAGACCTAGAAGAGAAGCTCAAAAACCTGCAAGATTTGCTGACTTGGTGGCTTATGCACTTCCAGTAGTTGATGATGATGTTCCACTAACTTACAGAGAAGCCTTGAAAAATTCAGAAAATGTAGAATGGGAGAAGGGAATGAATGAGAAAATAGTCACTTTACAAAAATCAAACTTGCGAGTTAGTACAGCTTCCAAAAGGAAAGAAAGCAATCGATTGTAAGTGGGTATACACAAAGAAGGAAGGTTCTTCAAGAAAGGACAGTGTGAGATTCAAGGCTAGATTGGTGGCTAAAGGCTTTGTGCAGAAGGAAGGGATAGATTACAATGAAGTTTTTTCTCCCGTCGTTAAGCATTCTTCTATTCGAATTTTGCTAGCTTTGGTTGCTCAGTTTGATCTTGAGTTAGCACAACTCGATGTCAAAACGGCCTTCTTACATGGTAATTTGGAGGAGAAAATATACATGTCTCAACCAGATGGGTACAAGGTGACTGGTAAAGAGAATTGGGCAAGCAAACTGAGAAAGTTCTTGTATGGTTTGAAACAATCTCCAAGATAGAAGTACAAGCGATTTGATCGTTTTATGATGGAACAAAAGTACACCAGAAGTCAGTTTGACCATTGTGTTATTTTTGGAAGCTTCCTGATGGTTCCTTCATATATTTACTCTTATATGTAGATGACATGCTCATTGCATCTAAGAGCAAGGTGGAGATAGACAGGTTGAAAACTCAGTTGAGGAATGAATTTGAAATGAAGGACCTTGGAGAAGCTAAGAAAATATTGGGTATGGAGATTAAAAGGGACTGAATGAAGGGGAGTGTTTATTTGTCACAAACACAGTATTTGAAGAAAGTGCTACAGCAATTTGGTATGGATGAAAAAACAAAACCTGTAAGTACACATTTGGCCCTTCATTTCAAGCTTAGCGCTTTGATGTCTTCGAGCACAAATGAGGAGCATGAGTATATGGCTCAAATTCCGTATGCTAACGCAGTTGGTGCTCTAATGTATGCTGACATTTCACATGTTATTAGTATTGTGAGCAGGTATATGCATGATCCAGGGAAAGGACACTGGTTGGCAGTAAAATGGATCTTGCGATACATTCAAGGTACAATAGATGTTAGGATAATTTTTGAGAGGGATGATACACTTAGTCAGCATGTGGTTGGATATGTGGATTCAGACTATGCTTGTGATTTGGATAAATGTCGATCTACTACAGGTTATATCTTTACTCTTGCTAGAAGACCGGTGAGTTAGAGATCGACGTTACAGTCAATAGGTACTTTGTCTCCTACTGAGGCAGAGTATATGGCAGTGACAGAGGCTATTAAAGAGGTCATTTGGCTACATGGGTTGATTGAAGACTTGGGGATTGTTCAGGAGCACATTGAGGTCTACTGTGATATCGACGTCCGTTTTCATTTTGTTCGAGAAGTTGTGGATGAAAGTGATATTCTTCTTCAGAAGATTGGGACTGTAGATAACCTTGTAGATATACTTACTAAGGTGGTGACTTGGGTCAAGTTCAAGCACTATTTGGACTTGATCAATATCTCTCAGGTTTGAGCACCTTCGGGTGCATGGCGCCTAAGGGCGCATTTGGAGGCAACATGGTTTGTTCTTTTGTTTTTGGATGGTTTGGTAGAATTCAAGCCAAGGTGGAGATTTGTTGGAAGTTGTCATGAATTCAACCCGGATTCATGATGACCCGTTTGGCGACCCGGATGACCCGATTAATGGGTGACCCGGATGAGCCGATTTAAGGGCTGACCCGTTTTTGGTATTTTACCTATTTTCTCTATATTGTAACCCTAATATAAAAGGGATTTTTTAAGGGTTTTGTTCGTAAGAAAAAAAGAGAGAATAGGGAGTCATTTTTTGAGAGTGTTGTGAAGAGGGTTTCCGAGTGAATGTTTGAGAGAAATCTCATTGTTGAATAAAGGAAATCATCGCTGCCCGTGGACATAGGCATCTTGCCGCACTCCTTTTGATTTGGTTTGTTTTTTTTTTCTATTTCGTTTGTTTGAATTTGCTGTTTTGGATTCGTTTCACTTGGATTTGCACGCTTTCTCACATCATCTACTAATTTCAGAAATTATTATTTTGCTGAAGTATAATAACAAAATAAAAAATGTCCGGATATCATTTTTTTGGAAGGTAATGCTCATATATCATACCGCAGTCTTCTCCTTTTTTTAATTAATAACTTATAATTATCTATAACAATCACGAA
This sequence comes from Tetracentron sinense, assembly GCA_015143295.1. Classification (NCBI taxonomy): domain Eukaryota; kingdom Viridiplantae; phylum Streptophyta; class Magnoliopsida; order Trochodendrales; family Trochodendraceae; genus Tetracentron; species Tetracentron sinense. The sequence goes on along the minus strand of CM026568.1, from coordinate 26,138,007 downwards.
TATAGCTAAATATGAAAATGTTCAAAGTGTATATAATTTAAAAAAAACATAAAGGTGATTTCCTAGGAAAATGATTATAAAATGCATAGCACCATACAGTATAGAGACTTGAATTTTATTCCTTGATATTGCATTTAACGTCTTGCTACTTGATGAGTTTATGTCGAGTTAAAAATGACTTAAGTTAGAAATTGCAAAAATTATAGGAAGGGAGTGGTTTTAGCAAAATCATAAATTTTCGAATTTTGAGATGATTTCTCCCAGAAATGGATGTTTATAGGTTAAATGAACATATGTGCTTTTATGAGATTTATTATCAAGTTTAGAGAAATTTAATTGACTATCAAAAATTTTACAATAGATACGATTTCTCATTTTTAGCCTAAAACTGGAAAATGAGATTTTAATTTATTAGGAATTAAAGTTTCTAAGTCTTTTATTGAATCCAAATAGGGGTATTTCGTTATTTTAATTTAAAACTAAAAGTAAATGGAATGAAAAATTAAAAATATTTAGAATTACTTAAATGTTTTAAAGGAAAATAAGTGTAAGGACCCGAATTAAATTCCTCATTTTCATGTTATATGATTTAATATTCTAGATAAATATGCTTGAATTATGCATGTGTTTCTATGAGAATTAATGTGGGAGGCCAAGATGTAGTAAACTCTTATGTAATAATAATAATAATAATAATAATAATAATAATAATAATAGTGATTAACTTATTATTAGTATTATTAAATTAAAAGTTTCTTGTTTAAGGGGTTACCTCATTGCTTAAAATTAGGCTAAGGTATCTATTTTCTAACTTCTAGGAGTCTAGGAGTTCAAATCTTGGGTTCTCAGTATTAACTCAAATATTTCGAGATTCACTTACACCTTCATTCTACTTGATGAGATATTTTAACCTCTATGGACTTGAAATTAGAGCTTGTCTGTTATACAAGAAATTGTTCTCCTTCAAATAAAGGTTCCAACGCAAGTTGAATCATCCAATTCTGATAACCAAGTCAAAAGTTACGGGTTTTTTACCGAAGCGGGTTCTGAAAAAAAAAATCGGACCTGTTAGGGCTGATCGATCGGAGCTACCAGCCCAATCGATCGGAGCTACCAGCCCAATCGATCGGACAAGACCAGTAGGGTCCGATCGATCGGCCCTAAGTCTCGATCGATCGGAGATCGTATACAAAAATCCGTAAGAACGTGATTTTTCAACTTTTTGGCTTCCCAAGGGTTCCAAACTCTATAAATAACCCTCCAACTCATGAGTTAGAGTTTCTATAGGCTTCTGATCCTAAAAGAGAGAAAATTGAGAGTTTTCTAAGAGATCAAAAGGGGGAATCTTAAGGAATTTAAGGATTAAATCAGAAAAATGAAGAAGAAGGCTTGAAGATCGAGATCGAGTCTTATTTGCAAGTGATGGATCGTAGGGAAGCGATCAAGTGAGGTAAATAACAAACCTAGTTTTTCATATCTTGAATATTAACCTAAAAGATGAATTAAAAGGGATAGATCTAAGTAAGAATCTAAAGACAAATAAGACCTATGAATTCTTATTGTTCCTGATTTATTATTTCTTAAATCGTTAAAATAAGATGTGAAGAACAATGTTTGTGATTCATGTTTCATAATTTCTTGAAACGTTAAATTCGGATGTGAAGAACCATGATATATTTTGTTTGTGCTTCAATAAGGGGATTGTGAATTTATATTAAATGTATGTGGATATGTGAGGTGGATGAGATGAATGTATGGAATTGAATGGAATATATGGAAGAGTCGAATGATTGAGATGAATTATTTGTGAGATTATGATTATATATTAGTATGATTTATGATTATAATCCATGAGAATCATCATTGATAAAATATGTGGTATATTTATGATTTTGATCTCGATTAAAAAGGGAGTTTTGATATTTAATTTATAATAAGACTTATGCTTATCAAAAATAAACAATGATTATAGATTGTTGAATTATTGGAAATATGAAAAGTTGTGTGTTTATTTTATGTTTTTATACATGATATAGATTTGGGTAAAGGAACCTTTGATGAAAGTCAAACTTGCCTAGGCATGATTAACATAGTGGAATGAGACGCTATGGTGAGATGTTCTATGGCCCTTGATGGTTTGTCTTATGTGTAATTTAACCAAATGTGTATCATTGTACACTCACCAATGAAAAATATGTACATGTATGAAGAGAGAATTAAAGACATTAACAAAACTATAAGTAAGACCAAAAGTAAAGTAAGTAAGTAAGAAAAAAAGACACACGAAACCGATAATGCATGTCTGTGTTTTGCATCATTGAATACCATCAAAAGGGCAATAAGTATGCCAAAGTAAGTAAGCCGTCGTACCGGAAAATATGCTAAACCGTCTGTGCCGGACAATGTATGAAGGGTGGTATCTCGGTAAAGTAAAGTATAGTAACCACTTTCCTTATACAGTAAAACGGTATTTTTTAAGTTACTACCGATGCATGTGGATGTGTTGTTTATAAAACGCTAAAGTAAGAAGTATGAAAAGTAAGAAAAGAAAGAAAGAAAAAGAAAAGAAAGCAATTGACATAATGTATCTATTTTGTTTCCGCACTCTGATTTATGTATGTGAACTGAGGTATGAAATGCATGTAAGTTAATGTTCATTATATTGTTTACTATTGTTCGTTATAGACGCGGAGTAACTTGTTACTCAGCCGATGATTTTTGTTGTCGGCAGGTTCTGGATTTGTGCGCCTGGACCGTGGGAAAAAGAGGAATACATCGAGGAACCTGAAGGTGATTACCCGAAGAAGAACGGGATCTTGATCGATGGCCCTACTATTGGAATTGATTTATTAGTAGTTAAATTTCAGAGAGACTTTAATTAACTTTATGGAGGATCATGTTTAATTTAGTTTTATGATTATGATCATGATGGATGATCGGGATTTTATTACATTTCAATTACAGTTATAGATTATTGATTTAGTTGATGTTATTAATTGAAGAAATTTTTAGGTTCGTATGTTAGTATGTCTTAAATGCTTTTAACAGGTTGGTAGTCACGTGAAAAGATCTCACATTCTCCTAAGTGGGGTTTTGGGGCACGACAATAAGTATGTTGTTGACTAGTGATGAAGAGAAACAATGTTGTTTGTTGTAGAAGAAACATGACCGTAGAGAAAACTTATAGGGGGCGTTCGAACGGCCTACGAGGGAAAAAGTTCCGAAAAATGTACTAAAAATCGATTTTCTAACAATTTAAAGACTTTAGGACTCTAAGGACTATAAATAGACCACTAACTCGTGGGATTTAGGGTTACAAACATCCCAAGAGTTTTAGAAACCCTAGAGAGAGTTCAAGCTGGGGTTTTGCAAAGAGTTTTGCCTACAGAAGAATAAAAGTTTGGAGATTAAGAAAAACTTGGAGATCAAGATCCAAGAACATTCAAAAGCATTTGATCATAGGAAAGCAATCTTGAGAGGTACTTTATATTATCTCACTAATGATATTATAATTATGATAAGACTTGGATATGATTGATTAAGTGTATGGTAAGAGATAATGGATATGATTTGTATGATTTAAAAAGGGTATTAGATTCAATATTGGGACTAGATTATGAGAAAAGTATTGTGATAAGGCTACTGTTTTATGGTTTAAATTAATAATGATGTTGAAAATTATTATATGACAATGAATGATGATTTTAAGTCTTTGGATGTATATGGGATTGAATATGATTATGGGATTGTGGTTATGGGATTATGATTATGGAATATGACTTATGGAAGTATGATTTATAGAATTGTGATTATCGGATTGTTATACTATGATGTTGATAACTCTGTTAACATGATTTGAATGGAATAACCTACATGAATGATAAGTATTATGGTATGATGTTTACATGCTAAATTATGATTATTTATGCATTTATGATGATTGAGTTTCAGATAAGTAAATACTTCGATAATGATATTAATAAGCCCGAATTCTCTAATCATCGTTGTGTGGGCGGCTTTGGTTGAATTCGATGGTGAGATATCAGAATCTAAGGATAACCTAGATGAAAGTTAGTAATGACACTCAAGCACATTGTTCACGGCATGGTAAGTTGTTAAGTACACGAGTCTCAAATGATCATAAATGGATATTATTGACAAAATTGGTATAGTTCTTGGTATTGCAATCTGGTATGGACCTTGGTATTGAAATCTTGTTATGGACCTTGGTATTAAAATCTGGTATGGACCTTAAAATGTGGTATGGACTTTGGAACCCCGGTATGATAATGGGAATCTGATATGGACAACTTTGGAACCCTAGTAGATATGGACTTTGGAACCCTGGTATGATAATGGGATCTAGTATGGACCTTAGAATGGTATGAACCTTGGAACCCAGGTATGGAACTGGAAACTGGTATGAAATTAAAAACTAACATGTTACTGTTATGAGTTTGCATGCACATGCATATGTATCACAAATCTGCATGGAATGATGATATGGATATGCTTACATGTTTTCTGCACTCTAATTATGTAAAGTATGATATGTATGATATTACTGAGAATGCATGATATGTTATATTGTTAACTGTACTTTATATACATTGAGCGTTGTCCATGCTCAGTCAAATTGTTACTCTTTGCAAATTTAGGAGAATTAATTTGACATCTACGCTCTGGGACCTTGGATTAAGAAAGAATATCTCGAAGAACAAGAAGATAGTCAGGAGGAAGAAATTAATTTGGATCACTACCCGTATTATTGATCCACTAGATAGTAGTTGTTTTTATTTCAATTTGAGAAGGGATGTAATAAGATAATTTTAAGTTGATGTTGCTTAGGTTTTAATTAAGAATTAAGATCACAATGGGAGATCAGATTATTTATGTTTAAGTTGGTCATCATATCATCGAAATATTATTGATAGTATTTTATTTTGAGGTTTATTATTGAAAGAAATTTTCAGACTCAATTTGTCTTGCATGTTGATAAGTTAAGATGGATATGCAGTGTCACGGGTCCAAAGTCTCAGTTGACCAACAATGGGATTTTAGGGTGCGACAAACAGTCCATACAAATGAATTGTTTCTATCTTTTCCTAACTACAAGGAGTTCATGCATTGTCAATCAAGAAAGGTCCATCAATGAACCACTACCTCTTGGATGGGCCAAAGCTCAAAAACTACCAATATTAGCATATGATGGATGTTCATATCTGTTGCAGTGTAGCTTGATCTGAAGAAATCAGTCAACCGAATCCCAAACTGGTCGATCAATATTGTTCATGGTTTTACACAAGTTCGGAAATCCAGTAGCCACTCTAGGCAAACCGGTCGACTGGTTATCGCGGGCCTGAGCTTTTTAGGTCTGGATTTGACTTATTTTGGGCCTAGTATATAAGATATACTTTTGTGCTAGGGTTTCATTTATTCATTGTAGCCACCAACAAAGGTTTTCCTTGAGAGAAAGAACTTTGTACTGTTCGATTTGCTTTTGCCATTGAGTATAGTGAAGTGTGGATCCGTGGACGTAGACATCATTAACCGAATCACATAAATCTTGTGTTGTGTGTTTTTGTTTGCTTTTCTTTGTTCTTATTCTTTCAGTTTTCATATTGTGAGTTGTTGCGCGATTCCCAACAATATCAACAAAAATATCCATTATTATTAAGGAAATATTACACTAGCTAGGATAATAAAAATGTGTTATCTATGAAATCCACATATTTCCCTAATAGTTATGAGATTGAACTTTTTCCTATACTTTACAACCCAGTTTTTGTTTCTAGTTTGATTTAACTTTTATAAAACCCCTTTAAAGCAACCTTAGTGTATGAGTATTGTACATATCTAGGGCAAGTATCAACTGAGCCAATCCTTCCTTTTGATACTCAAATGAGACAGACAGAGAGAGACAGAGAGAGATTTGCTAATAGTAAGGTTAGGTAGTTAGTGAGGTGTAGAAGCCATTGACTTATTGATGATTATCCTCTGTGAGGTAAGAGGGGCATGGGCAATGACATTTCATCCTCTCACCTTTGTGCTTATGCTTCCAATGGTTTGCTCTTGTTTTCAAAGACAGATTGCAATTCCTAACTTCCATAAGGGCAGTTTTCAGTTAAGGAAATCACAAGTGCAAAACTGTCTTTTGAATCCCCCATGCACCAAAGAATAGGTAAGTTATGCTGTCCTAATACTGCTACAGGAGCTTATAATGGGTCAAAATAACGACTTTGTCCCTCTGATTTTGGGAAACCAATTTGATGTTTATGTCATTTAATAAAAAGATTGGGCTAAAGGAGGTCTCTCAATCTGATAGATAAAACCCACGTAAGAAAACCAATAAATAATAAAAGTTTAAAACATAGACAAAAGATTGAGAAAGATGAATAAGGTATATTATAAGCCAAGTTTTGTCTACCTTGGAAAGAAAGTGTAAGAAAAAGCTAATTAAATCCTTCATGCCCCACTAACAACCATTAGTTTTCTGATGGAAGACTAATTTCCAACTCCTTTCCTTCCTCGATATTTCGATTGGTAAACAACCATGGAAGATTATATAATGATGATAAAATCCAGGCAATCTCACTACTGCCTAGTAGAGTCTAGAGATCAAAGAGCTTTGAGTTGGAGATGGCTTTTCTTATATCCTGTTGGTTTATCATTGAAAATACTCTCATCCCAGATGGATTTCAGAAATGGTATTCCTTGAGCTTCTTTATCCACCCCTTTCTGCTTGTCTTCTGCCAGATCTTCATATGGCTCAAACTGCTTGAAAGATGGATAGTAGTTGTAGTGTCTCATTCTCTTAGAATTGTTTGGTTTGTGAGTTCATGGGTGTTTAGATTATTAAATAATCTTGTAGTTCTTTTGTTATCGTTTGTAAGATCGACCAATCATGAAACTGTTCCAGAGATTATTACAAGGTGTGAAATTCCTGAAGTTTGTTATCCAAATCAAAGCCTTGTCTTGTATAGTTTTTTGAGAGTTCCATCTGTCCAAGATGAGCTAAAAATATTAGATCAGGGAGATGGGTTTTTAGAGGAAAAAGGTAACAAGGTAGAATCAGTTGCTCATGTGGATGACACTGTGGAAGAATCCTACTTAAATATGGACGAGGAGACCGATGTGAATTTCTGTTCATCCTATGTTTCTAGCAATGAATCGCCCATCATGGAAAGAGAAGTAGAAGATGAACGTGAAGAGGAAGAATTGGATCCATTCTACATGAAGTACTCTGAAAGAATGAGATGGTTCGATCTACTCAATTACGAGAGAACATGTGGAATAAGTAGGTACTCCTTCATCACATCATGCCATTCATGGAGTTCACTATATATATAGTAGGCCAGACCATGCCAATAGGCCATATAACCTGTGTGGCATGGTTGAATCTGGCTCTCTTACACTCACAAGCTTCTAGAGGATGGGAAAAACCAGTTTTAATTGCCTAGTTAACACAGCATGCCGGATAATTACTAAACAAGTCCATATGGATATGGCAAATGCTAATAAACCTCAATCGAAAATGTTCTAATTTTTTAATTTTCACCTAACCAGCATCATCTTTTTCTTAATGTAGGTGCAATCTTGAACAAGCAATTAGGAACTCCTAGTTCATTTGAGAGCATAGAGCCTGAGCAATTCTTCATTCCCTATATCTCATGGAGTAAAATGGCTAGAAAAAGACTCTTGAGAAGCTTAGAGAGCGATTATGAAATGGTTTATGTGGGTCAGTCATGCTTGTGTTGGGAGGCCCTCCATCATCAATACAGAAGGGTTGAGGAAGCTGCATACTCAAGTTCTCAAAGTGGTGTCTTTAATGCTAATGTGGCAGAAAACTTTCAAAGATTTCAGGTAGTATTAGAGAGATTTATGGAAAATGAAAGGTGTGAGGGAAAAAGGATTTGGAATTATGTTCAGGGAAGATTTTCCCTCAAAAGCCTTCTTCAAGTTCCAGAGGTTTCAGGTACATTGAATTCTCTTCAATTCATTATCTATTATTTTTGTCTATAATAAGATTATGTTTGCTGAATTGATCAAAGAACCACATCTATTTTTACAGTAGATCCAAGGGAACTAGACTTTGGGTGGTCAACTTGATTATTAAATTAACCAATGTCTATCCAATTGCAACCTAGTAATGGCTTAAACTTTGTCATGTACTTGAGAAGAGTATCTACGTTTCCATTGACTGAGAATTTCTAAGAATCATTTTTTTAACCAAACTTTAAATAAAAATGCTATAAATTAAGATCATGGAAATCTTACCATATATTGAAAGCATGTCCATGTTCTTAGAACCTTGTCATGTAGCAAAGAAAATTTTTGTTCTCTTCTCAAGGAAGTAGGGGTTAATGTATTTTTAAAATAAAGTGTCATTTTTTTTTAAATGAGTAGGAGTATTTGATAATATTTCAAATCATGGACATTTTGGTCCTTTCAGTAAAAGGTAAGGGTTATTTTAGTTACCTTTTGGAGATTCTTGGAGAGTCCTCCTGCATGTCACAGGAGGTCCTGTATACCCTACAGTAGTGCAAAAATGGGGTTTTGATAGCATTCTAGTCAACACCAAATTTTGCACGGCGCCTCAATTCCCTCGACAGAGAGACACCCTCTACGTGCCTTTGTATCCCCAAAAGACCAATTGTGTCCCCAATTTCCTTCCATTGCATTAACTTCTATATAGCATTATGCTGAAAAAAAAAATTAAAATTTTCACATAAAAGCCAAATATACTTCTTTGTTTAAATGAAAGAAAAAGAGACGTGTTTTAGTAATTTACATCTAATGGTGGTTTTATGCAAGATATAATTGATATTCTTGTGCTCTTCTTTTGTATGCTATAATATATAGATTATTGAGGTTTTTTGATCTGACATAATGTAATTTGGTCCTTTAAGGCTATTTGGAGGAAGAAAAAGAAGGAATGAAAGGAGAAGTCATGAGAGCAATAGAAGTGTTAAAGGCCATAGAGAAGTCCATTTGGGCATTTTGGGTGTTTGTGAGGACAGACCATAAAAAGTCTTGGAGGAAATTCACAAGTCTTTTATGGAGTAATCCACCTTTGGAAGACCCTAAAGATTTGGAGCTACTAGCTGACCTCACAAAAGGACTCCAAAAGGTAAGTTCCAAGTGATAATTACATCAGCTCATTCACATCTCAGGCAAAAAAATTTCTTCGTATATTAACAAAACACACATATATACATATATACACACCATGCTGAGGCTAAGCTCCCTTTTCCATTACAATTGATGACAGTTTTGTAATTATGGGAGAAATCATGCTATAAAACTGTCACTCTCCTTCTCCGTAATTACAAAACTGTCATGAGCTTTGCATGGAAATGGGGAGCTCCGCTTCTTAAAGTAGAGCTCTAGCTTATATATATATATATAGATAGATAGGGATGTGCTAGAGTTCACGCCATACGTGAACATGATTAACATTCACCAGGGCCGGCCCAAGCCATTTGGAGGCCTAAAGCGAGAATTCTAAATTGGGCTTTTTTTTAATTGGACTCACCGTAAAATGGGACCTTTTTTAGGATTTTTTTCCACTAAATCAGGTTCATAAAGCCATCAAAGCCCACGCTTTGGGGCCTTCATTTTTTGAGGCCCGCCCCAAAGCGTGGGCTTTGATGGCTTTAATGGACAGGCCAGCCCTAACGTTCACGCAAAGCATTTTTCAGTGGGACATTTGTAATTGTAGGTGCTGTGAGTGGCATATTGAAATTGACAAAAAAAAAAACTAAGTTTGAAACATTGATTAACTTTCTTTCTATAATTACAATAATGCCATCAGCATTTCACTGCGCGAAGGATAAGAGATTTACGCATTGCGTGATCTCTAGCTTTTTCCATATATGTATATATATATATATACTAGCAGAGACCCGAATGGTAATAATTAAGAATATCTAAATTTAAATAATATTATTTATTTATTAAAATATTAAGTAATATATTTTACGAATATTTCATAATATTTTTTTAATAGTATTAGTTTTTTATTATTTGATATATATTATTATTTGTATTAATTAATTAATTTTATAATAATAATTTATTATTATTTTAATAACATTTATAAGAAAATCATAAGTTATTTAATATTAAACTTAAATTAATACACCCAAAAGTTGGAGATAAGAGAGAACTCTATAATAGTGGAGATAGATAGGACTCTAGGATGAGATTGTAGGTCCCAAAGAGATTAAAGAGGGAAGCCATATGGCATCCTTAGGATTGAACGTATAAATGTTTGGAGATAGAGATGGGAGAGAGAAAATTTAGGAGAGGTTGTAAAGACGTATTGTTTGATAACCGATGACCTAAATCAAACGGTTGAGATTAAAAAGAGAAGTCACATGGCATCCCTAAGATTGAACATATAGGATTCGAGAGATTGGAATTTGCAGAGTAGGGAGAAAGTCTTATTTCTTTATATTATAGTATATATATATATATATATATAGAGAGAGAGAGAGAGAGTAAAACTAATTAAATATAAGATTAAAAAATTAAATCCAAAGATATGATATATCTCCAAACGTTTAAAATATGATTATGGTAACTAATATATTCAACCTTGTCAACCAATAAACTGCATATCGTGTGGTAGTTGAAACTATGTTCATATTAAATTGTTTTCCTCAATATCCATTGTTATTTCTTTATTTATAAAGGAACCTGAGGGCTCGTTTGGCATCACTCTCAATGAACAATTCTCTATTTCTTACTGGGAATAGAGAATTGTTCTTTGGGAGTGATATATGACAAACGGTCATTCAAGGGTCCCAACCCTCTACCCCAAATAGTCTACTTGATTGCAAGATTTTACCCGTCTAATCTATAACGTTCTTTGCGATGGTCAGACTAAGGGTCAAGAAATAATCCCCCTAAATGGGTGGTTTCTGTCTTATGCTTGAGTTACGTTCATTTTTAGCATAGGAGATCTCCTCAATAAATATATGTATGTGTATGTGTTTTTGGACCTTACCACCTAACAAATAAACAAGGAATCCATGGGTAATTTTTTTCCCCTGGGTACTGGAATTAAGAATATACATAGAAACTGACAAGGTATATAGCTTTATCTTTGAAGAAGGAACTATGGTTGAAGGATTTAGAAAGGAAGAAGAAGTGTTGGTTAAAGAGAGCTAAGCCAGTAGAAGAGTCCCAAAGAAGGGAGATTTTATTTAGTATGATAGAGATGAAGCTTGTATCAAGGGTACTCAAGATGTCTACGATTTCCACTTCCCAACTCAAATGGTGCCAAGAGAAGCTAAGTAGCATAGAGTTCAAAGGAGGAGGGGTTTTCAGGACTCCCACTGCCTGCGTGTTCCCCCCTTCCTAATGTCTTTTAAGTGTATCAGCTTTCTTGCAATTGCATATGTATATGTTGGTGTCATGTCATGTAATATAGTTTTTGTGAATGGAAAATGTTTGATATTTTTTTTCTTTTTTGGGATTATGTAGAGATAAAGGAGATGATATTGTAGACCCTAAGGATTGTCTACAATCATTTTCTCATGCTTGTAAAATGCAAAGACCCTATTCTCTTAGGTCCCACATATAATATATTAAATGGTTGAGGGCTGCTAGTCCCTGTCGCACATTTTTAAAAAAAGAAATCAAATTCGCATTGTCGGTGCAACACATGTAGTAATTGCAATTGCTACCCTTTTCACATGTTTTAAAAAAAATTCAAGAAGAGAAGGAGCTAGAAGTAACACGGGAAAAAAAGCAAATACTTATGACGGGCTAGCATTTCTCTTGCTTATATCTGACATTGAGAAGTTATATGCCACCCATTGAATGACGTGCACAGTCTGTGGGCTTGACTTGAGCATGTTGGATTTTGATCAGATCATACACGGCCCATCAGAATTTGTTGAGGCCTAAGCCCACTGAATGGCTGTAATGGGCTTTGCTGCAAATTTGTCATCAAATTTAGTGATGCCTCATCCACTAATATTTTGCATTTGGTTTTAGCTGGAAGAAGGCATTTGGTTAGGACATGAACAAAAGCTTTTGCAATAAGTGATTAATGAGAAAAACATTTAAAAAGTTAAACTGGGAGCTGTCATTTCTTTTTCAAATAAAAGCAATTTTGCCAAAACAGTATAATAAGCGAGTGTTTTTTTTTCCTCTAATGAAACTCTGAAAATGTATACATTCCGCACACGTGCCCTCTATGTAAGGGTTTTTCCTGCGTATAAACAGTTATTTCTTAAGCACTTTCTCTCACAAATCCATACAAAATTGATAATGTAAATAAGGCTGGCCTAAAGTTTTTGAGTCCATTAACAAATATTTTACTAAGCAAAAGCCTTTGTTCATGTCCTAACCAAATGCCTTCTTCCTGCTAAAACCAAATGCAATATGCCAATATGCATCACTGAATTTGATGACAAATTTGCAGCAAAGCCCATTACAGCCATTCAGTGGGCTTAGGCCTCAACAAATTCTGATGGGCCGTGTATGATAGTGAAACAAGGCTACAGATGGCAGATAGGATCGGGAGAGCATGTGCGGGTAGGTGCTGACCCTTGGGTGCCTACACTTCCCCAATTTAAACCAATCCCACTCCCGGGGGTCTGTCTTCAGAATGTTGTGGTGGCGGAGCTGATTAATGGAGAAACCAAATAATGGAACCAGGCCATGTTGGAGAGACTTTTGACCCCTCAGTCTTGGGTTGAAATTCTGAAGATTCCTATAAGTTCCCTTGAGGTCCAGGATTGCTTAATTTGGCATTTTTCTAAATCCGGGCTATTCAAAGTGACCTCAACCACTCATTTGGCCTTTCATTCCTTGGTAGTGGGGCGAGATTCGTCGAGTTCCAGCCATATGACAGAGGTGGTCAAGTGGGGCTCAATCTGGAATATCCCTGTCCCGCCAAAAATGAAAATTTTTCTGTGGCGGTTGTGTCACGACGCAGTGGTTGTAGACTTGTAGCTGATAACCTCGAGCGTAAGAAAGTTTGGGTACAGGAAGAATGCCCCTTATGTAAAATGCAAACTGAAACTGTCATTCACCTCTTTTTGGAATGTCCATGTGCGAGGTGCATCTGGTATGGATCTAATTTCTCTCTCAAACTTCCAAAAACAGCTCCCAGCTCATTTCCTCAATGGTGGAATAAATGGACCCAACATCCTCTATTTGGACCGAGGTCCCTAATACAGAGTGAAAGAGAGCAGAGAAAGAATTCTGAAGTATCAAATGATCTGAAAAACTAAACTTTGTTCATTCAACTTGTGTTTACAATCTAAATCCTCTGTATTTATAACTAGAGAATAAAAGGAGGGAAGTAACAGAAACAACAGAAAGAAAACTAACTATTACAACATAATGTGTAAACTAACTAACTATTACAACAGAATGTAAACTAACTATTATCTGTGATAGTCCCCCTCAAGATGATGTGTATATATTATGCACATTCATCTTTGATAAAAGAACTTCAAATGACTTAGAACCCAAAGGTTTGGTCATTAGATCGGAAACCTGATGAGCAGAAGATACATGCAAAGTAGTGATCAAACCCTCTTGTAACTTCTCACGCACCAAATGACAGTCTATTTCTATGTGTTTAGTACGTTCATGGTAGACTGGATTGGCTGCTATGTGAAGAGCCGCTTGGTTATCACAGAATAAAAGAGCTGGTTGGGTGTGTTGTTGATGCAAGTCAGCAAGTAAGGCTTTGATCCAGATAATTTCGCAAACTGTGAATGCCATTGATAGATATTCGGCCTCAGCTGAAGATCTTGATATTGTGTGTTGCTTCTTAGATTTCCATGATACAAGAGAATCCCCAATGAAAATGCAATATCCACTTATTGATCTGCGAGTGTCTGGGCAACTAGCCCAGTCTGAATCCGAAAAAGCTTTGATGTGAACCTTTGATGAAGCTGGGAAAAATAAACCTTGTCCAGGAGCAGACTTGAGATATCTCAAGATTCTCATAACAGCTTGTAAATGAGGCATTCGAGGGCTATCTAAGAATTGACTAAGATGGTGTACTGCAAATGTAATGTCTGGTCTGGTGTGAGTCAAATACAATAACCTGCCAATTAGCCTTCTGTAAGCTGAAATATCATCCACTAGTTCACCATTATCTTTCGATAACTTTGCATGAGTATCCATAGGAAATAGAGCTGGTTTTGCAGCAAGTGAACCAGAATCTGAAATAAGTTCTAAAGTGTACTTTCTTTGAGACAAAGAGATGCCCTTTTTTGATCGAGCTATTTCCATGCCAAGAAAGAATTTTGCTAGCCCCAGATCTTTCAGTTTGAACTCAGCATTTAGAGATCTTTTAACATTCTCAATTGCAGCTATATCACTACTAACTAGCAGTATATCATCTACATACAACAACAAGGCAACAAATGAGCTTCCTTCTTTCTTAGTAAACAAGGAATAGTCAGCCTTTGATTGTGAGAATCCTATGTTAAACAGCACACAAGTAAACTTGGAATTCCACTGTCTTGAAGCCTGCTTTAAACCGTATAGAGACCTTTGCAATTTACATACTCTTTTGTCCACCTTGCTAAGATAACCTGGAGGAGGCTTTATAAAAACTTCTTCATCTAATTCCCCACATAGGAATGCATTATTAACATCTAGATGAAAAATTTGCCAATTGTGTATTGCAGCAAGTGAGAGAACACACCTCACAGTAACCATCTTTGCAACCGGTGAGAAAGTCTCAAAAAAATCTAAGCCTTCCTTTTGAGTATACCCTTTGGCAACAAGTCTTGCCTTGTGTCTCTCTATTGAACCATCAGAATTGTATTTTATTTTATATACCCACTTACAACCTATGGGAGTTTTATTAGGTGGTAATGTTGTGAGAGCCCAAGTGTTATTCATTTCTAATGCAGATAATTCTGCAGACATAGCAGCTCTCCAATGAGCATGCTGGACAGCTTGGTGATAAAATGAAGGTTCTAAATCTGAAGAAATAGCAACAGAGAAAGCTTTATGTGATTCAGATAATTTGGAGTAAGAAAGAACCTCAGATATGCTAGGTTTATTACCTGAATTAGTAGCAGGATCCCTGGTAGATGATTGGGAAGCTGAAGCAGCTAAATTGCAATAATAGTTTTGCAAATAACCAGGCATCTTGTGCTGTCGAGTTGATTTTCTCAAGGGTGGAAATTGATGTTCATCATGTAGAGGTAAATCTGTACTAGGTTGAATAACTGAATCGGGAGAAGGAATTTCTGATTGCAATGTTTCAGGATAAAGAATTTCATTGTAATCTGGAACTGGTTTTGGAAGAACTGAAATGGAATTCTCTGAAATGTTATTTGACTGAGATGTATGTTCAGTCATAGAACTTGTAATTGACTGAGATGAAAAAGGAAATATTGATTCATGAAATATTACATCTCTGGAAACAAAAAATATTTTCTATTCCAAATCATAAAGCTTGTAGCCCTTTATACCAAATGGATATCCTACAAACATACATTTTCTTGCTCTTGGTGAAAATTTTGATCTGTTTTTGGTAAGGGTTGATGCATAACATAAACACCCAAAAACTTTTAAATGGTGATATGCTGAAACTGAATGGTACAAAACTTCATGTGGAGATCTGTCCAATATAAATACAGCGATGTAGGCCCAAAGAAACCAAATCCTCTTCCGTGATGAGGTCAACACGTGTCCCTTATGACACCCCTTAACTATGGTTAAGATTCACCCTCCTAAAAATAGCTTATTAATATTAAAAAAAGAATTAATATTATTCTCTAAAAACCAAGGATGAGTGGGTGAACCTTAGGGGTGGATGAATCTTAACCACAGTTAAGGAGTGTCATAAGGGACAACTGGCGACCTTAGGGGTGATAACCGGATTTGCCAAATCCGTTTATCACCGTATAGGATTTGGTCTTCAGGGCCAAAATGTTCACACCCCTCTAATAAACTTGACAACGATGGGTGCGCCATGCGGAAGCTTTTGTTTGCTTAACAAAAATTTCCCTTTTCCACACTATTGGTGAGGAAAAGTGTTTCCTTTTTCCTGATTCTTTTCTCTAATATGTATGATATTAGGATTGATTTTCTTACAAAAAATTGGTAATCTATTAACTAAATATAAGGCATACTTTTTTCTCCTCTCCTCCTTTCGCCACGTAGGATTATAATGTTCTCATCTTATAACACGTGTCACACTGATTATCTTTGTTCTTCTCATTTTGAAACGACACACCTCTCCCCGTATAGGTTAATATTAACCTCTTAATTCAAGAAAAATAGAGATATGTTGATTGGGCACCCTATCCCTATCCCTATCCCTATCCCTATCCCTATCACGTTTTTCTCTCTCAAAACCCTCAAACCACACTACTTTTGAATGAAATTAAATGATGAAACGTGAAAAACGCCTAATGTAGTCTTCAAGGCCCGAGTCCATCTTTGTTTCATGGGCTTGAAAGTTTATAGATAAAGCCCACTCGAATAACCAGGTCTAGAGGAAAATGGGAACTCTCTCTCTCTCTCTCTCCACGTGGTTCTCATTTTTTTTGGCCTCGGATTGTCTCTGGCGAAGCCAGAAAGGGCTCTCGGGGTTCCATACATTGTGCGGCAGCTGGCAGAAAAATGGGGAGAAGCCATTTATTTTCTCCCCATGATTTTTGACTTCTCCCCATTTGATATCTCTGCCCCTTATTCTCACACACTTATCGCCACATGTCCATTTGTGTGGGGAGAAGTCAAAATCATGGCCCCATGATTTTGACTTCTCCACCACATGTCACCTATTCTATGGAACCCCGAGATAAGCCCTTTCTGGCTTCGCCAGAGGCAATCCAAGGCCTTTTTGAAGCCGGAGCTGTTGACGTTTAGGAGGGGGTTGTTGGCAGCCGTTCATTCCATCATCCCAAATCTCTGGCTTTAATCCCTGCTGCAAATTTCGGCCAATCTGAACCTCAAACTCTCCCTGTGATTTCCCTTTCTGTGGGACCATTTTAACGGAGCTCAAAGAGAGAAATTTTTGGTTACTGTTTTGGTTTGTCTTTGTCCATGATTTCTCCTTCGTTTTCCCTCCCTATTCGGAGCTCCATTCCCTCCCTTACTCTTCTCTTCACTCTATATATTTGCTTCAATCCCATTACTGTCAATTGGGTCTGCTTGATTCTCAATTTCCTCTACTGGGTTGGCCTCAATCTCTAATTTTCTGTATTGGGTTTGCTTCAATTTCCATTTCATTAACTGGGGTTTGCTTCGATCTCCATTTGATCAACTGGGTTTCTTTCAATCACAATTTCATCTCATGAAATCTTGTTAACGCTCAGAAACACAAGAACCAACACAAAATGGCATCTATTGGGTCTCTTTCTTTCATTGTCGAGACCACGATGGAGAATTCGGTTCTTCTTCGTAGTGGAAACCATCGTCGACCTAGCTTTGCTTCTTTGGCATCTCAGCTGAGAAATTTTCATGATTGTGGCCTGAATGGATCAAAATTTTGGTGTATTTCCCCAAAAATTGTCAGTGGAGAAGCTTTTTCCGGGTTGTCTTCCAATTGTGAGAAAATGATAAATGGGTGTAGCAGAGTGCATCCATGGAGGAGTAAGCATCTGAAAGCGACGGGCAAGGACTCTGTAGAGGGAAAGGATGGCGATGAATCTGAGGATGCCCTTCAGGCCACAATTGAAAAGAGCAAGAAGGTTCTAGCTATGCAGAGGGACCTACTTCAACAGGTATTTTCCATTGAGACAAAACACTTATCCTAGATGGAAATTCTCATGCTGGGTGATACTCTTGTATGTATTCTTGTTGTTAATTTGGAACTTAGCAGCTTTATGGTCTTTGATTCATGTTAATGCTTCTTTTCTTATAAGTTGTTATCTTCCTGAATGTTATTTCATTACATCTATTCAAGAATCTTTTGCAAACTGTTGGAATTCGAACCATGGAAGGAGTTCGAGAGCAAAAATCAAATCATATCATTGGATGACTACATTTTCACAGAAATATAATTAATCTACCATTCTGATTCCAAGGGAGTTGTAGGATCACAATGAGTGCACTTGATAAGAAAATTCCGCTTCCACATATGAGGAATAATGGGACTCCATGAAGTTGGTATTCCCTGTTGAAGGTTGAGCGGTAATCTAGAAAGCTTCTCCTCATTATAGACCATCCAAGGTCGAGAATTGACTTTGCTGTGGGTCTTAGTTGACAATGCCTTGGTAGAAGTGTCCATCTTTTAATAATCACTGGATGCTTTGAAGAGATTTTTGTTGTATATGATATCTCTGATGAAACTTTAATTTCATTCAAATATGCACTGTTGTATTATAGTGTGACCTCAGTCTCGTGAGGTTAGAGCAGGAACGGAAGGGGTGGTTCTTGCAAGAATCAAGAAGCGTGAGCAGCTGGGAAGCGTCAATATGGTAAGATAAAATTAGCCCTGTAACAATTTAATTTATTTAAAACATGGTATTTTTAACAGTAGCTAGAAATCAAAAGAGAGCATAAACTGCAAATAATACAATATTGTTGATGTTGAAAGTGGATTTCATAGTCATGCTAGTGGTTGTTTGTAGCATGAGTGAGAGGAGTTCTCAAAATGGTAGCTGGAGTAGGACCCAAAATTCAAAGTGGTAGTGGCACCTTTTAATTCGTCTACCTTGAGGTACTGTACACTGATAAATAAAATACATAAACTACACAATCAGTGATTAAGTGCATTGTACTCTCTTTCTTCATGAGGAGTTTTGATGATTGCTTCAGATTCCTCTATGACCTTATATAGTTTCATGATTCATATGTAAAATAGAACCTATCAATTGTTTTTGCTGCATTTTCTACTCAAGTACATTTCAGCACCTGCTTCCCAATGAAGGATTATGCATGTCATGATGAAGGATTATGTAATTATGCTATCAGTCTCTTCCTGTTAGTTAACCCTGTTCTTGTCCCTTCTAGTAGCAGTGATTAAGTGCTTTGTACTTTCTACTTCTCGATGAGGAGTTTTGATTGCTTCAGATTCCTCTATAACTTTATATAGTTTCATCTTTAAAATAGAACCTATCAATTGTTGTAGCTGTGTTTATACAGTCCCCCGTGCTTCATTATGTTCTGTATTGTATTCCACTCTTTCATGTCTATGTCCCCTATGCTTGATAATGTTTTGTATTATATTCCACTCTGTCATGTTGATGCATCCTACTCAAGTAGATTTTGCTACCTGCTTCACGGTGGAGGATTATGCATTATGCATGTCATGATGAAGGATTGTGTAATTATGCTATCAGTCCCGGTTGTATCCAGTTAGTTAACCCTGTTCTTGTGTCTTCAAAGTACTATAGTGTCCAGTCCTACTGTAGTCTCTTAGCCAGTATGTGTTTACAATGGAATGCTTTGCTTTAACTTACTCATTTCTTTGCAGATTGCAGAAAGGAAGAAGCTTGTTTCATCTATAAAAAATAGTATTATTAACACAGAAGAAGACTTGGTTTCTTATAACGAGAAGGATAACTCCTTGCCAAATACGGATATTGTTTCAACTGGTGGAGATCGCACTGATGGAGACTATACTAGCCGAAATCTTTCTGACAGCTATGGCCATTCAACTGCAGATCAAATATCAGAAACCCTGCCTATTGTTGTTAGTGGAGGTTTTGATGAAGGAGAAAAGGACACTGAAACAAATTTACCTTTTGAAAAGGTTTCCACGGATGCGTATCCCCCAAAAAAGTTCAAAGAAACAAGTTTGGGGCAAGTTAGCTCTGACACAATGCCATCTTTTCTTTTGAGACCCTCTGAAAGATTCAGTCTAAAAGATGAAAAGCTTGAGGAGTTGACAGAACAGGATGGAAATGGTGAAGAGATTGTTCTCAATGAAGATGTAAAACCTCCGCCTTTGGCTGGGGCTAATGTCATGAACATCATACTGGTCGCTGCAGAATGTGCTCCTTGGTCTAAAACAGGTATGCTACCATGAACCCGTTTATGGATATCCCATGTCAGAAGGCAACTTCACTTTTAGGTAAGAGTTTCCTTCTTAAATATACATGCTGGAACCTTTTATTAAGAAATTTTTTTTTTTTTAATCAATTTCTAATATTATTTATTTTATTTACATCATTTTTCAAATGTATATATGCTCCTTTATGAAATTATTTTCTATTGTACATTTATAGAAATTGATTTTCTTATGATGAGGAAATCTAAGAGAGCCAATAGATTGACAGTCAAACAGTCTGTCATAGGCTCACAGTACAAGTGTCTCACATACTGGGGTTTTCGGCCCAATGTTCAATGGGTCAACCTAGAATATCTTATTGACCTAGAATTGACCCAACAAGGTGATCCTATTCGATCTATTTCATACTTTTGGATGATGATAATCTGTGGAGAATTGACCTTAAAAAGAAAGTCGGTTGACCTGGTTCTTAGGATCATCCAATCAAGTCAATTTAAAGCCCAGGGGAGCTCCTGCATCTATTGTTCTGTTACATCAGGTTTTTTAGGGGTCGGCATTTAGTGATATCCATGAGTAACTTTACGAGAATCTTGACAAAATTACACATTTCACCCTGGTACTGCCTGATACTCTTTCCAGTCTCGTATATGGTTTTCCCTGTATTTCCTAATCCACTCTATCACAATATTTGTTTACCTATACTAACAAGTAAACAAAAAGAAAGAAGAAAATTTATTTGGTATGTGATTCAGATACCTTTTTTTTATGATTTCTCTTAGGTGGACTTGGAGATGTTGCTGGGGCTTTACCGAAGGCTTTGGCTCGACGTGGACATAGGGTTATGGTAATTTTTAAGCTTTTCATGTGATTAACTGAAAATGCGGATCTTACAGTAAATTATTCTTGCAAAATTATCTGGTTCAACAGAAAAATATTTGAATCAACCAGCTGAAAGCCATATTCTTGCATTTGCAGACTTGGAAATTAAACTGGATTGAATTAGATCTAGGATATCCATTTTCTTTGACATTCTTTACGATGTTAATATCCATTATTTTTAATATTACCTTTTCTCTTATACCCTTGTCTGCAACTAGCATCTAACAATTTTATTTTTTTGTTTTGTCCATATGTTGAGACTCTAGTCTTAAGGTCATACAGATGATTAACTTTTAACAATACAGCAATTAATTACTTCTCACAAACTAGGACCACTTAAAATTCACAAGTTCCATGGTGTAATTGAAATGCACAAGCTGTATTTTACTTTTTTAGGTTGTGGCACCACGGTATGGTAACTATGCTGAACCCCAAGAAACAGGAGTGCGCAAGAGATATAAGGTGGATGGGCAAGTATGCAGCAACGGCAGCAGCATTTAACTATAGTTTGATGTCCTTTTGGCGTGTATTGCTCAATTAACATAGATTTCTTCACAATTGTGTCAATTGTGCAGGATGTGGAGGTAACTTACTTTCAGACCTATATCGATGGTGTGGATTTTGTTTTTATTGACAGCCACATGTTCCGTCATATGGAGAATAATATATATGGAGGAAACCGAGTGGTAAGATATTATTTTAATGAATGTGTAGTTTGCAGTTAAAATGATTAGTCATAAAGATGGATGCTTGTAGTATGAATATTAATGTAATAACAGTCTATAAACATAATTCACACATGTGACATGCATGCAAAAGCATTAATCAATCATTTGATGGATCCCACTACAAAATCTCTTAATTCAAGTACCTCTTCATCTTTTGATGGGTCCTGTTTGATCTCTCTCTCTCTCTCTCTCTCTCTCTCTCTATATATATATATATATATATATATATATATCGACGAATATATATCCATGGTCTAGTCCGTATTTTTCTTGACCACTCAAAAGAATGTCATGGAGTGGATGATTAAAAGAATGTCATGGAGTGGATGACTATGTTCAACTGTTGGTCTAATACAGTGTTACCTAGGCACTTCAGTTTTCCCAAATTTTGTCACGCCGACACTTGGACACGACACTCCATGGCATGACACTTCTTGGTACGTGCCTATACTATGTCATGATGACATCAACTTTATGATTAGGCACATGATACTTCAAGTATGTCGTTTCATTTTTAAAATACAATTGCAATGAACAACTTGTCAAATTGTGTTGCTTTTTTGGAAACATAGATGAAATTTTACTAGGAGAGCAGCAACAATAACAACGATCAATATGTACGTCTCTCTCTTCTCTTCTCTCTCTTGTTAACAACAATCAATATGTACGACTCTCTCTTCTCTTCTCTCTCTTGTTGCTCATTTCTACTCCCTATATAAGTATTTTTTATAACTTAGGTATATACTTTTAAATGAATTAGGGACTAGTGATCCCCCTCTTTTTATTATTATTGTTATTTAAATATTTTGAGTTATATATATATAAATCTATTTAATTATTTTTAAAAAAATTATACGTTTGTGCCGCCGTATTGGGATTTTTAGAGCTTGTCGTGCCGAACACCCCTAGACACCTGAACACTTGGCACCCGTACCACGTGCCTAGGTAACACTGGTCTTATAGGAACAAGAGATATTCTATGTTGAACCCAACAAATAGTAGGCATTGGCCTCCCCTAGTCCTAGGTATGTGCGGCATTTCTTGATATGTTGTTATAGGCAATAAATATCATCTCTAGAACCCATTATTCATTTTTTTTTGCTTTATTGTGAACATATATTGCCTCCCCTCGGTTATTATTTGTAAGGTTTCTAAGTTTCACATGTCTTTGATTTCTCATGGAATGCAGGATATTTTAAAACGCATGGTTTTGTTCTGCAAGGCAGCTATTGAGGTATAATTCCTAACCAGGTCATAGAAAGAAAGATTCATAACGCATGGTTTTGGTCTTCTAACAGACCCTGTGCTAGCAACTGCTATCTTTAGAAGCTAGATAATACATCCCTATTCCATATAAATGTAGATTATAATCGAATACATACCTTCATACATATCTATATATATGCAGATTAATAGATTAAATCATAAAGAAATATGAAGGTACCCATTGCTAGACCACAAGGACTGTCTACTAATAGTATGTACATGCAGCACACATGCTTGAAGACAAACAACCATTGCATGGGTCCAATCAGGAAGCTATGCCAAAATTTTATGTGGTAGTATGACTGTAAACATCGAACATAGTGAGTTCTTTTCAATGTCCAGAAGAATATTTTGCAATAGGTTAAAAGAAGTGTATATTTAACAGAAGTTACATTACCTGATTTAATTGAGTTCTGCCATAGTGGATCTCCTTTGTGGGATCGTAATTGAGTGGTAAGTTCTTGCATGTGCACCATTTATTCTCCTACTCTATCGGTAGTGGTCCTCATGACATGCCTTCCTCTACATTATAGATTTATACATTAGAAAGGAGTATATAAAATAATATCCAGACACAAGATATATAAATAAAGTGGTGTGTGTCATAGTAAGGCAATTTGCACATTCCATTTAAGCCTGTTTGTGTTCCTATTCATTAAGTGTTGCTAACTTTTTCGAGGTTATATTCCTAGTTGGACTTCATCAGTTAAGACTTCTAATGTTTCCAGTGGAATCTAAGAGAATATATTTGTTTTCAGGTTCCTTGGTATGTCCCATGTGGTGGGACATGCTACGGAGATGGAAATTTGGTTTTCATTGCGAACGATTGGCACACTGCCTTGTTACCGGTGTTTCTTAAGGCATACTATCATGACAATGGCTTAATGAAATATACCCGGTGCATTCTTGTGATCCACAACATAGCACACCAGGTTTGCACTCTAATCTCTTAGTATTTGGTTTTATACTGTTTACAGAAGGTCTGTACTGAGAAGTTAGCACCACTGTTTTTCTAAATTGATCATCCTGAGTGTTTTGTATAGATCATTATCTTTTTTGTTGACCTTTCAAAGTGAAGCATCCAAATGAAAAGCACCAACTTTCAGGTTAATTATAAATTTTTGAACATTGGTTTGCACAACCTCAATAGGTCATTATTATATTATATAAATTATTTGAAGATAAAAAAATCTCATATTTGTATTATCAGTATGCTAATTTCGACTTTGTCTAGTGAATGAAAAAACAATCTTCTATCAAACTTGCACAAGGAACATTGAGTGGGCATGATCTTTCAACAATCTCACATTATTATTCTATAAAATTTCACAGAGTCCTTTAGTAGATTAGATTCTAGCATCATCGTTGAATATGTGAATGCATAAATTAGAAACTATTAGGTTTCAAACTGAAATTTTGAATTTGATCCAATGTGGGCCAGAGTGAAATTCGGTTAGAAAGAAAGTTGTTTATGGATCTAGGTTTTCGCATTTAAAAAGCTTATATCATCATTTAATTTTGTTGAACCTTTTGGTACAAAAAGAAATTTTCATCAAGATTTTTGAGTATTTAGTTGTTGTTTCGAGTCCCTGATAATGTTCTCTGGGGCTGTAGTAGTTGATTGAGTTAAAGAGAAATATTTTGAATAGTTGATAGTACCAGATACCTGAACCAAGTAATCTTGCTGAGAAATGAGTCAACTCGAACCCAATGCCTCTATTTAAATGGAAGTAATCCATATTTCTCATCCAGGGTCGCGGTCCAGTGGATGATTTCTTGTATGTGGATCTGCCTCAACACTACATAGACATTTTCAAATTATACGACCCAGTTGGTGGCGAGCACTTCAATATCTTCGCAGCTGGACTGAAAATGGCAGATCAGGTAGTTACTGTGAGCCATGGTTATGCCTGGGAGCTGAAAACTTCGGAAGGTGGTTGGGGTCTGGATGGAATTATAAATGAGAATAATTGGAAACTGAAGGGCATTGTGAACGGGATTGATACAAAAGAGTGGAGTCCACAGTTTGATTTTCACCTGACTTCTGATGGTTACACTAATTACTCCTTAGAAACCCTTCAGATTGGCAAGCCCCAATGCAAGGCGGCTCTACAGAAGGAGCTTGGTCTGCCCGTTCGCGAAAATGTTCCACTGATTGGTTTCATTGGGAGGCTGGATCATCAGAAAGGTGTTGATCTCATTGCCGAGGCCATTCCTTGGATGGTGGATCAGGATGTGCAGCTGGTCATGTTGGGCACTGGGAGACCTGACCTGGAACAGTTGCTCAGGCAATTCGAGAGCCAACACCGTGATAAGGTCAGGGGATGGGTTGGTTTCTCTGTGAAGGTGGCTCATCGGATAACTGCAGGTGCAGACATCCTACTCATGCCTTCAAGATTTGAGCCTTGTGGGCTGAACCAGCTCTACGCGATGAGCTATGGAACCGTCCCTGTCGTCCACGCTGTTGGTGGACTGAGAGATACGGTGCACCCGTTCGATCCATTTAATGAGTCAGGGCTCGGGTGGACCTTTGATAAGGCTGAGACCAATAGGTTGATTCACGCATTGGGGAACTGCCTACTCACTTATCGGGAGTACAGGAACAGTTGGGAGGGAATCCAGAGACGTGGGATGATGCAAGACCTCAGTTGGGACAATGCCGCTCAGAATTATGAGGAAGTTCTTGTCACTGCCAAGTATCAGTGGTGAGTCTTTGGAACTGTATAGGTGGTGTTTCGATTTTCTGAAACCTGTTTTTGAGTAGGTTGATACATTTGGGCGCCCTGTATGTTTTGAGAGTTCAATTGCCCAAGTTATTCTGTCAAGAAGGAAACTGCCATTGCTAGTTTCCTGGTGAATACTGTTGAGCTGTTTCTTTCTATCGTTCACTTGCTCACTTGCTTTGAGATTACATCAAGGCAAAAGCATCTCCATTGGGACCATTTTGCTATTTATCTGTGTAGCTCATTCATAGCTGAATTAGCCCAAGTGGGCTTTCTCCAGTCATTCTTTCTCCTTTTTTTCCTTTCGTTCATGGCAGGAGATGGTTGTAGAGTGATGAAATCAAATGGCTGATCATTCAGACTCCTTGCTCTTGAAAGCTGGAATATGTGTAGTTTTAACTCCTTGTAGTTTTGATACTTCTGAAACTCTGAAAACTGGAAAACACCATTTTGTGTATAAAATTGTCTTTACCCTTTGTCGGACTTGTTTCTATTTGAATGGATGATTAATTGCCAGGCTATTTTGTTTTGATGAAATAACAGGATTGTTTCCTACCAAAAGAAAATAACTAGGTTGTTTGATCCATAATCTTTGCATTTTCATAAACTAAAGGCCGCTTCATAATATTTTCCTACACTGATCTCATTCTGAATTTTTTTTCCTCCTTTCTCAGTGGCAAAGAAATTTACTGGAAATTCAAAATGGAGATCAGGGTGAGGTCAAAAGTACCCATCTTGAAACTCTGATCACTGTCTTAAGTTTTGTCTATAGGCATGTTTGAAAAGGCCACAAGAGATGTACATAGACTTCAGATCATCCATGATTTCTTTCTATATAAGCAATTACTGCCTGCAATTTTGACATGGCCAGTTCCTAGTGTGTGTTACCATGTGATGTCTAAATGGTTTCCAAACCAAGACGGCAGGACATAAACCACAATACAGTGACCAAGCATCATTTCACTTCATTTATTAAGATAGGATAATACAATCCCAGTTTCCGCTAATTTCCCAAGGTTTCGATGGCTCAAAAACCCATTTTTGGCCAAAGATTCTCAGTGTTGGTATAGGTTCACCGGCACTGTGGAGGATTCGAGTAAAGCACAAATGCATTTGTTGCAGCAGGGCTCATCAGTCATCACCATCAACAACTGCAAAACAATTTATAAAACAATATCACAAGTGTATCTTAGTCCCCATTGCTCTATGTGAGCTTACTAAGACTATATAAGTAGTCAAATTTGAAGACATCCATAAAGAATATGGTTACTGAAGCTTTTTCATTTCCCCACATAATGGATTACTGAGAAAATTTAATCATCAAGGCTAAATGCTCAAATCAAAAACTCACAAGAGCTAGATGGTATCATTCAAGTTGTGATCAAGCCCGCCACCGCAATGCGATGACGCTTGTGTCCTAACACTTACTACTCGAATTTGGACCCCATCATGATCTATCTGGGATTCAAAACATAGCATGTTTGAGTTTGTAGAGACTGAGAAAAGGGTGTTCGATGACTTCATTTCAAGTACACCAATGTCCGCAAGTGATTTCCTCTTCGAACTAGAAAAGATTTTCAATCCTGCAAACCGTAGTAACATGAACTGGATAGATACAAGGCTTTTCCTCTCATAGATAAGATAAGATTCAGAATTTTGACAATACCAATTTGATATCATGTTCATAGTGTTTCCTGAATCTGCAGATACATTTAAGCATCTATAAAGCAGGAGGATAAATAGATTTAATCCGCATGGGGAGCTCAGTTGGTTCGAGTCTTGGGAGAGGTCCTCAAGGACTCGTGTTCAACTCCCCCAGGCTTACCCAATGCAAGTAGTTTGCAAATAATTGCGTGCATCCGAAAGAACTAGTCCTTCCTTGTCAGGGTTGAGACCCTCCGTCAACATTATGTTAGAGAAATAATGATGTAATATCTATGAGATACACAAAATCTCATAGATAATCTTAGATTAGTATCTTTTTTATATCAGGATTATTTTTAATATTGTCTTTCTAAGTTAAGAATTTTAGATTATTTATTTAAACCCTCTAAGGGTCAATGTAATCCATCCAAGTTATTCTCAATAAATTCGAGTTTCTACATGGTATCAGAGCCAAAGATCCTCTTGTGCTATTTTGGCTGATCACTTTTTTTGGTGAGCAGTATTGCTGCTGCCTGTCCGGCCTTTTCCTTTATCTCTTTCTTAGTTTAACTTCGCATTTTTCTTGAAATTTTTTTTTTGAGCAATTGAATCTTCTAGCAACTGGGACACCACCGTTATTGAAGTCAAAACAGTCAATACCACCCTCAAGGGGCAGAACAAGCTTCTTGTGGCAGCAAATGATGTCCAGTATCTCCCTCGTTAGGATGGTGCTATTTAATATGAATGTCAAGGATCTTAGCAAACTTGGAAAGAGCATTAATTATGCTACTGCCTTGCTGCTACAGGTCCCAAATCAACCATGTTCTCCTTGCCCACCACCTATTAATTTTAAGATCTACTCAAGCTATTGCTACCCACATACAACTCCAAAACCATTGTTCTCATGGTCAGATATGGGTTGTCCATGTCACCTTTTTTGCCAACTCTTCTCTCTTCTCACTTTTGGATTATTTTTTCACATGTTCGATTCAAATGTTCAAAAAATAATAATTGTGAAACCACTCACAAGCCCAAGAGACACTTTCCAAAGCCTATAGAGGCATTCTCTTCTGACTCATAGCAGTCCTTTACCCAAGCCCATTAGAGACTTCTTTCTCCAAGCACATATGGCTTACTATTCAGGCCCATTGAGGCTCATTTTTCAGCCTCCTCCTTCAACCCATGGGAGGCCCAGTTCAAGCCTATTGAGGCTAATTTCTTGGCCACTGAGCCTTGTCAGGCCCATTAGTGACACTGATTTCCAAGCCCACTTGGGGCTTTTTTTTTTTCCAGTCTATAGAGACCCTTTTTTGGTCACTAGAGGCTCATTTGGTTCGACCACATCCATCAACAAGCAAGTGAATGATCAACTCAACCAAGAAAGCAATAGCAAGGATCTAACCGACTCCAACAAGAATGCAACAACGATCAAATGTGTCAAACGAATTTCTACTAACGGCAAACACATGAAGATTTTTCAATCCTTATTTTGTTTGAGGGAGAGTATTTGATAATAGAAGAGTATTGTAATAAAATGAGTGAGATACAGTGCATTATTCAAGTGTATCTCATCACAATATTAGATTACCATCAATCACAATATTAGATTATATTTGATTAAAAATGATTAGATTAGGTTGATTTACTTTCCATAAAGTCTACCATGTATCAGAGCAGGTTGATCAGACTTTGTTTTGAATTTCTCTTCCAATCTTATTTTTCCGGCGGGCTGCACGCCGCTGCCCGTCTGGCTATATTTTGTTTTACTACTTATTATTGACTTTTTCTTGCTTTAAATAAAAACTCTATCATCATCCTCTATACTTTTACCACCCCGTGATCATACTCATACTCATTGACTGCAGCTTTCGCCTTGTGGCGTAGTTGCCTTAACCAAAAAATCATACTCATACTCATGAATCTCCCTTTTATTTTTCTTTTAATTTATTGAAGAACTCTCCAACGAGAGTTTTCTTCAAATTGTGGGTCATACTTCATATGTTTTAGGAGAAGATCATGATAGTCTAATCTAGTGGGCCACTGACTTCGACAGAGACTGAATCCAGGACCTAGAAAGATAGTGGTGGAAGATTTATGTTTCAAGTGTACAACACCAGGTTATAACATCACACCATCAGACCTAAGACACAGGATCTTCTCCAGTTGGTGCTGGTGAATAGCCTGCTAGCACCCACTCCCAAGGCACCACATATTCTGCTTCATGCCTACCAAGGTGTTGTGCATGCAAACCAACGTCTTGGTTGGCATAAGGGGAGTATGTGGTGCCTCCGCTAGCATATTTTCAAAAATAGTAAAAAAATGTTAACCCTAAGATTTAAAATTTCAAACCAAAGTTAAATATTGTTTTTTTTTCTTCTTCTAAAATCAAGGGTATATTGTTGATCGAACCCCAAGAATTAGTAAATCTTAACCATAGTTAATAGATGTTAAAAGGGATACTTGCTTACATGTGGGTGCAATTGAACTCTCTCAGAGTTTCATCGCAATTGAATGTGAACCAATCTCCATGTAGGTGTCATTGAACTTTTTAAAAAAATATATTTTTACACTAATTTATTAAATTATTTTATTGAGCGGGATTATGATAAGGAGCAATTGTTCATAAAAAAATATATACTTTATTATTTAATAGGTATAGTCATAAGGCAAGGGATAATGTTCCCTAGATTATTGAAATCATATATCTTTTATATTATGTTATTTAATTATTTAACGGTTCAGAGCCATGGGGCAAGCAGATAATTATCATGTAAACAAAGAAAAATATATAATACCCATAAGATGACCCACAAACTTTTTTTTTTTTTGGAACTCGGGGTGCCCCCAACCCTTTAGGTCAGGATTAATCCCCGAGGGTGCGACGTGAGCCCACAACCCACAACCCACCACACCAGGTATGTCCAGGTAAACCCATGCGGGGCTGGCCCCAAAGGGGGAGTGAGAAATGGAACCTAGGACCTCCCACTTGGGGAAAGGCCCACAAACTTAGTCATTAAAATAAAATCAGAGGCTATGCCCCGAACCCCTTCACATGCCCCCCTACTAGAAATTCCTGGCTTCGCCTCTGCGCACAATAAACACACACTAAAACATGCTTTGTAGTGATAGATCAAGAAAGTATTTGCACACTTTGGCTACAAATGATCAATAAATGTGTAAGATACAGTATGCACAATTTTGTTTCAAAAAAATGTAACATTTATTTTTTATTATTGACAAATATTGATATGCTCAATTTTGTTTTTTTTTTAAAAAGCAATGCTACGATCACTTTCCGATCATCCACTTTCCAATTGTTTTTACTAATTCTAAACAAAAAAACAAAACAAAAGTGGTAGGACCACAAAAATTGTAATATTGTTTTGTTTTCTTGTATATAAAAGTAAGGGAGGGTGGATGGCCGGAAAGTGGACATAGCATTGCTCTTGAAAATGTTATATTTATTTTTTATTATTTAAAAATGTTAGTATCTCATAATTTTTTTTAGGGAACCGCATTTGACTATGTAGTCAAATGTGTAGTCCTCATTGGTCCATGTCCTCTTTTTACCACATATCAACTATGATTAGGATTCACTCACTCTTAAATTAGTCAATTGGGTGTGCTAATCACTACCTCTTTTTTAATGTACCAACATCCATTGGCCAAGATAGAAAATTTTGTAAGCCCGGACAAGTGTTTCCTTTTGAACAAACTTTCCAAAAACTTTGATGGAACCAAATCGTCTGTTCTCTACTTCTCTTCCCTGGTTTCTCCTTATGGTCTGGGTGTTTGATGGTCATGACCTCTCGTGCAATTGGTTGCAGTTGTTAACAGTTCATTTGTTCCTAGCCTTCAAACACGGGGGGCCACAAGGATGAACCTAGGGAAGAAATAAACTTCGATCCGTATTAGCGTTTAATTTTATAGGTTATTAATAACCTACATTTTTTTTTAACGTTATTACTAACCTAATTTGAGTTTTAGAAAAAATTAAGAACCCTGGTAAGTTGTATTATTGTAACGTTAACTTGTGTGCCGGATTGGAATTAATCCACCCGGTTTAGGGATAGAGAATTTGCACTCAGATTATGATACACTTCCCACCAATCAGCTTCCTGGAGCAATACCCATCATCACCTAACACAAGGAAAAAATATCTCCTCTTTAAAGCCACTGAGAGATAAACACCAAGCCCAAACTAATCTTCTAGATCTTTCCACAACCTTCCTGTGGGCTCTTTTTTTCCTTTATATTTACTCCTCTATTTCCAATCCCATTTCCTTCTTTATATCATCTTCCATATCTCTCACTCTCTCTCTCTCTCTAATTTTCTTAATTTTTGCACTAATTCATATCAATAATGGCGTCCGAACCAGAGAATTCTGAGCCATCGTTTCTGGAACAACTCATAAGCACAAGAAACAGAGATCTCTCTATGTTTCTACCTCTGATCTTGGGGTTCACGAGCAGATCCCCAAGAAGAGAACCAGACGACCCAGATCAAGAAACAGAAGATCAAACAACGGGAGACGAACGGATCATCCTCATCAATCCCTTCACTCAAGGGATGATCGTGATTGAAGGTAGTAGAAGCTTGGAGGCCTTGCTTCGCGAGGTTTCGAACAAGGATGGGCCTCGGCCGGCGACGAAGGCGTCGATTGAAGCGATGGCGATGGTGGAGATTACAGAGGGAGATGGTGGAGATGGTGAGTGTGCGATTTGCTTGGAGGAGTGGGAAATTGGTGGGGAAGCGAAGGAGATGCCTTGTAAACACAGGTATCACTGTAATTGTATAGAGAAGTGGTTGGGGATTCATGGGTCTTGCCCTGTTTGCAGGTTTAAGATGCCTGTAGATGAAGACGACAGTAAGAAGATTGGTGGTAGTGATGGTGGGGATGAAGAAGGGAGAAGGAGGAGGGAGATTTGGGTCAGCTTTTCGTTAAACGGTAATAATGGGAGGAATTCAAATTCGGATTCAGCAACTGATTCTGATGATTCTTCTTCAAATCCAAGACCTGATTCTGTTGATGGATCATCTACCACTGAGATGGACAATTAAGAGAATCCTATAAATCTGTACAGAGTGGAAAGGCTTTTTTTTCTTCTTTTTTTTTTCTTATCTCATGGTGGTTTTTCTAAAGGGTGCTGATTGATAGTTTTTGAGAGATGGAAGAGTATTGTTGTTTCAGATTTCTCATTATATGTGTTCTAAATTGATAACTAGATTCACAGACTGCAACAGGCTTATGGAGCTATATAAAGTTGAAAAAAATAATAGAAGTGAAAGAGAACTTGGATTTGGCAAATATAGAACTATAGAAGTCAATTCACCACGTGGCTCTTTTGGATTCAACTAGCCATTGGTAAGTGTATTTGAAGGGTTCTCGAATGAAAAATAAAAGCATAACAAGTGCATTCAACCAGCCATTGCCCATTGGTGAGTGAAGCAGGGATTCTCAGCAAACAAATGCCATGGCATGGCAAGAACAGTAGAACCTTTATTTGGCTAGTCTTAGCCATTGATATGTACTGGTGCAGTTGGCTTGCGTCCCGGGGCTCCCTGTGGTCGTGTGTTCAACTCCCACTCCTTGACTTACCCTGATGTCTGTAGGGGAAATTCCGAGGGTGGGTTGGTGCGGTAGTGGAAATTCCGAGTGGGTTGTTGCGGACATCCTTGCACCGGTTCCGAATGAACTAGTCCTTACATGGAAGGGTTTGGGACACCCTCCGATTGCCCCCAAAAAACAAAAAAACAATGATCTGCTAACAACTCCCAGTAGCATCCTACTGATCTATTTGGACTGTGAAACTTGCTCCACCAATTGACTATCTCAACATACTTGTTCAGGTTTTACTCCTCTACAAGATAGTTGAATTTCACATAAGGATTTTGCCTGGGGTCTGTGCAATTGAGCAATATCTTTCCTGTGAATGTTGGGAATGCAATTTTAGCTACAACTGTCATACTTATTGCATTGGAGCTTATGGATAAGATTAGAGCTTGATCTATGATTTGGAAATCATCTGCTATACCCACAACTTGAGGTTGGTCGGTTTGTCTCGAGTTCCCCAGCTGAGAGAGTCTGCAAGAAGGGTGATACAATGGTTGTCTTTGATAACTTGGCCAACCTCTCTTTTGTCAAAGGTGAGATTTTGAAGTGTTAAGGGTGTTCTTGAGGTCCAATGCCTCATTTAAGGATCTGACAATACTACATCACACCATTACCCGGAGTTCTGGTTGCTCGAGGTAAACTCATAACTTCTGTCTGTGTTTCCATCGCTCTGGATGATACTCAATCTGCAATATTTGTGGCTACTTTTATCACCTGCATGGTTTAATGAGAAATATATATGAGCCAGATCTTTCATACTTCCCGGGTTCAGTTGTACTCTTATGACATGAATGCTAAAAAGTCCCAATCATAGAAACAATAAAAGAGGTCCATAACTAATGCTCCAATTGTTTCCATGTAAAACAATTTATGGCATAAAATCATTTATGCAGAACACGTTTTATAAAAAAAAACAATTGTTTTTCAGCTTGTTTGTGTTGTTTTTAGTTGTCATACTAAAAATGTTGATTTTGATTTTAAAATCTGATTTTAAATAATAAAACTGGATCATTAGGATCCGTGGTTTTGATTTTAATCATGGGCTAAAATTCCTCATTAATTTAATCTTTGATTAGGATGGGTGTTTGATCTCTTGAAAGATAAAAAACACATTTTTAGTGTATTTCTCTTATTTCTTTAGTCTCACATCGGAAATGAAGAGAAAATCTAAATGATTTAATTACTCCCTTAGTTGTTTAGTTGTCAACAACCAAACATGTGGTGTAGAATATTACCCACCAAATCTTTTAGACAATAATTTGGGTGCACGAGTTGCGCTCACAACGAGTGCGAGCGCTCGGTGCGGGCATAGGGCGCTATGAGACATACTTTGCACTTCGCACGTGCACATCGTCGCTTGGGTAGGTGTCATGTGGCCTTAGCATGGCCTGCCTGGAGCAGGAAGGGCCTAGCCAGGTGCCTGAGCCCATGCGCATACAAGGGGACTTTGGTCCTCTATAAATAGAAGGTCTTCGTGAGGTGATGGGTTCTATTGGAACTCAGACTAGAACCAGATCCGTGGACCCAAACCAGAGTAGGTACACCTTGGTCTAGTCGACTTCGAGCCATGGTCCATTAAATGGATGAATCCGTACCAGGGATCTCTTAGGAAAACCCTAACCTGAAGATCTCCATTAATGGTTGACCTTGGAGCTCAATGAAAAAGATGATGACCCATAATCCAGAGACCTAGAACCCATATCCAGAGGTTGTCCGGATCGATCCAAATCCATGTATATTAGGAAATGGACTTCTGTCCAGCTCTGAATGAGGTTGTAGAATGCATTCGAGCTTCTCAACCGTCCATCATAGATCAGTCCACATGTGAACTGTTCGATTGTCCGATTTGGGATTCCAGATCAGATAGAACAATGAATCAGTCTTACATGAACAAAATCATCTTGATGACCATCCAATTTTAGATGATCCTACCATATCCACATGATGGATCCTATAAGGATCATCATACCCAAACAGGGGTATCTTGTGGAATAGGTTAATCTGGACATTCCTGAACTTGTAACCAAACAAAATTTGGAATATGATTAAACCAGAGTAATAATAATCTTGTGACCAAACAGATTTAGAATAAGTTAAATGGATTAACTTAAAATCTGTAAACAAACAGGAGTTTAGACAGAATTGATTCTAAACAAACTAGAAATAAATTCTGTGCAGAATTGATTCTGAACAGAACCAAAATCTGTAAACAAACAGAAAAGGAGCAGTCCTAATCTGGAATAGGTTAAAATAAAATTAGACCAAACCAGAGTGAACCTAACCCTGTAACCAAACAGGCCCTTAAACCCTGAGGGGTAAAATGGTAATTTTATAAATTATCTAAATAATTAGATAATCTCTTCCTATAAATCCGATGGGACTTTAAAACATTTGGTTAAATGGCAAATTCTAGTTAAATGGATAAATATATGTATATATATATTTAATTTTAAAGGGTATCCTAAAGAAAGATTAGTACCCTGTCTTCTACCAAGTAGTGCAAACTTGTTGAGAAGACCGGAGAGAATTTGAGCTGAGTTGTATCACGGAGATAGAGCTGCCACATCTCTTGCACATGCAAGGTTTCGACTATCTTCAAGAAATACTATTTTTTGTAGCGCTTCTCAGCGAAGCAATTCTCAATTATAATTAATTACTTAATTACTTGCTATTATTATTTGTTTGTGTTTGCTAAGTGACTATGTGTGTAGGGATTTAGCCCAATTACACCAATAGAAACTTGGGTGAAAAATGACTCTATTTTACTTTCCAGTGTTTGTTTGAGAGGAAAATTCATCAACGAAAATATACTTCCTAAAAAACCCCGAGGGAATCAATTCAATTCGTTCCAAATCAAGCCCCTTAAACTATGGATCCAATACACAATCCATGTTTCCATATATAAATTTCTTATTTATCTAAGAAATGAGAGAAATTCTATACGCAAACAGCCTACAGTGTTCTTGATTATCATGGAAAAGCTAGAAATCAACAAACAAAAGCATCTCAGTTCTCATGTAAGTCTGAAATAATAAAGAGCATAAATCATTGTATGATTTCTTTGTGAGCCTTTTTTACTTGAGAGATTGATAAAACATATTAGATTAGATTGAAGAATAAGAGGAGAGACAGGAAGAAAAACTAACGAAGACAAGGCTAATATGGAGAAGATCTAGGAAGAACTGCTAAGAACCCCAGGAAAATCTCTGTTGGAGAAGAGAGATTACCAACAGCGATGGTGACGAGGTCAGCAACTGCGACGAGGTCTATATCACATCGAGTTGTCCTATGTGCGTGGTTGATCCAGAAAAATCATCAAGATTTCTAGGGTTTGGGTTTTAAAAGAATATTGGCTCTTGCCCGACGCTTTTCCTGCAAAACAACTTACCGAATTTTAAAATGGAAGTCATTTTCCTAAAATAGTGTTCATTTTCCAAAAAATGATTTTCTTGAGAAAAAATTTCTGTGAAAACAAACAAAGGGAAATAATATTTTCCTTGGAATTCATTTGTTTTCTCCTATTTTACGTGGAAACAAATGGATCAGAGCCTAAATAGAAAATCTCTCATGGCGAAAATGGATTCAGTCAGATGGCTGTAAGAATGTAATCATCCAGTCTATGGAGTATTCTAGATGGCCAGCCACATCTAGACTTATCTTATCGCATCATTTTCAGAGTTGGAGATGTCCTAGCCTAGGTTGAATCCATAAGAACAGAATTTTGAACAGAACTTGATTTTCCGAATAGGAAGGACCGAAGATGAACCAAAATTTGTAACCCAGAAAAGGCTTGTCAAAGCAATGAGACAAGACAAAGTTTGAAAATTAATGTTCTTTTATATATACTTCCTAAGAAATAGTCATGAACCAAGAGCAACTAACACCTATCTCCAATCCTTCTGCAAGGAAGATGACATTTTCAACTGTGGCGTTTAAGTAAATGTGATCCTCTTCTAATACCCTTCTCCGTAATGGTGCGTTCATTTGGCGAGAAAATGGGTGAAAGAAAAGAAAAGAAAAAAGAAAAATAAAATAAAATAAACTTAATTTTTCTCACAAACTAACCATCAAAAGATGGATGAAGTTTTTTTTTTGTTGGATAGATGAAGTTTATGAGAGAAAGCTTGTCACTATTGAGAAAGTGCAAGAAAATGAAAATATGGTTCTTGCAAACCAAACGTAAGAAAAATGTAACTTTCTCGCCAAACGCAAGAAAAGTGCAAGAAAATACACTTTTCTTTTCATTTCTTTCACTTTCTCACCAAACGCAAGAAAAGTGTAAGAAAACACACTTTCATTTTATCGCATTTTTTCAATAGTGACAAACTTTCTCTCAAAAACTTCATCCATCTTTTGATGGTTATTTTGCGAAAAAATTTAAATTTTTTTTTTTCCCTTTCTTTTCTTTTCTTTTCTTTCACCAACTTTCTCGCCAAACGAATCGCACCCTTTAGAGATCAGCAAAGGTACGTCTCTTTTCATATTGGTAGAATATATTAATGTACTTTCACCTACTTTTGTTCCCTCAAGGTGCTCCAAATCAAAGACATTGAAAACGTATCATATATGCTTCAACAAGGCTCTCTTTCACAACAGACTGCAATAACTCTGGTTCAAAGAGCACCTTAGACTCTCGCCCAGTCATAAGCATCCCTCACTAGCCACCCAGCTCACCCAATACCTGTTATATATATAATCCTCACTAGCTCTACTACAAAACCCGCCATTAGTTGCGGGCCCTTCCTCTGACTCAATAAGTCCTTCCTCGGACACGAAGCTTTGTGCAACTAATGAGAATTCATCTGTTTGATCCAGCAAACCCATAATTCTTCTCTAATATGATTACGATGGGGTCACCAATTTTTTTTTTTATTCTTCTCTTTGTTTGATATCCAATGATTTTGCACCTATAAAACTTAAATAATACTAATCTTTGTTTGCTTGTGATAATTGCAAAAGAAAATTGACAGTCTTTTATCTGTGGGCGTAGCCTATCTGCTGAACCACATAATTATTGTGTTATGCATGGTCACAAAGTCGGGGTTCGAGAATTATTCGACAGGAGTCAAGTTCGGAAAAATTCAGAAAAAATTGAAACAAATAATAAATATAAAAATATATTGAATAATTTGATTTAAAATATACAAAATTAGTAGTTTTTTTTTTAATTGCCAAATTTGATAAAATAATTCGGGAATCCAATAATTCTTGAATAATTTGAGAATCCAATAATTCACAAATAATTTAGAAATAATTCAGCAACCCAAAAATTTACGAATTTTTGAAAGAAATAGAATTTTTACAAAGCATATATGGAGTTGTATGGTGATGATCCATACATGTATGATGTAACCCATGAACCCAATGACCTGGATTGTTTAACCGATGAGCCACCTTTTGAGCTATTTGGAGTCAGCAACGCGAATCTCGTTCTTGTTGCCCAAGGTTTGGACCCTAGAGGGGGGGTGAATAGGGTCTATGATAATTTAAAAATCTCCTTAATCCCTTAATTATATGGATATTTGGCTACAATCACATGGTTGGGTTGATTTGTAATTGGAAACTGATAAAAAAAAAATTCTCAATAGTAGATACTATCGATAGTTGGACTGTTGGATTGAAAATCGAATGGATCCATATCCGCACATGCTTTAAATAATGGCCTCACTTAATGCTTGACACAATTAGATTGAAAATATAACGGTTCAGCTCTCGATAATACCTACTATATTATCGAGAGTTTTAAATCACTTCCTTTTTCCAGTTAGGATTAGACCAGGATAAGGATCGAAGTGCAAGTCCCATCACCTGCATTTGCACCATAGTAGAGAGCTATATGGTACTTGTGCGTTTCAGAAGCAAAAAAAGTTTAAATTAAATTATGCTACCTGGTACTATTGTACAATATCACGATCAAAGGCTCATAAATATAAGACATCTAATGTATAAATGAACATGATTTTTTTATTTTTTTTGACAATTGTGGGGTGTCCGCAGCTCAAGACTCCGATCAATCCCCACGAGATGCCCAGCATGACCGCCACCTTAGGCAACACAATACACAAGTACATCCAGAGTCATTCGTAGGACCTCCAGGTTTACTGTTCATCCCACGACCACCGGACTACACCCATGGGGGGTAATGAACATGATTCCCTTATTGGTGAATGAGGTTCATCTCTTTCTCAATGGGCCTCGGCCCACAACCTCATAGATGGCAAGGCACCTCTTGAATGGGGGCATAGACTGGAAATCAGATTCTAGATGTGAGATTGGAATGGGACTATGGGAGGGGGGGTTAGGGTCGAGTGTGGCACTCTAGTAAAAGGATCTTTAATTTATTTTTTTAGTAGAAAAAATGCTACCAAGATGGGCTTGGGCCGAATGAGATTAGGCTCAAGCCGGAGCAAAGTCTACCTTAGTATTAGTTTTTTTTTTTCAAGGAGTGCTATTCCCAGTCGCATTTACTCCAAAAGGTTCCATAGACACAAGATTAGCCTATCACGTGGAGTTGTTTCATATTTTAACACATTTAAAAATTAGAAAACAGAAAAAAGTTTGACATTTGTGGCCACCAAGTTGGGTCTGTGGAAGGCTTGCCACTGGAGGTAGCAAAATCTTTTATTTTTTCCAATCTTTATGGTTTACGTACATGTTAGTAGTAATCATTGGTTAACGGAAATAGAATTCTTGTAAGACATCGGCACATCGCCCTTGAAATTAGATCATATGACCTCCCTCATCTGCACTATGTCATGGGAGCAAGCCGTAGCTACACCTTGGTATTAGTTGAAGCCTGGGTTTGTCAATGATGAGCAGTTGCCAAAATACAAGGGTTTAAAATTTTTAGTAATAGCTGCTAAAACAACCATTTGCTCGTTATTTCGAGAACTCCTGTTTAATTAAGATAAGAGTTTTAGCTTTATATCATTTTGACACAGGAAATGATCTCAAAACGACTCTAACAGGATGGCAAAATTGATGTTTCATCTCTAGCAAAACCTGACGCACCTACAATCTAAGAAGCTGGCACCCTGAAGGAGAGGTCACATTTTTTGTTAAGAACATATTAATTTTAAGTTAGATTGGATGTACACCTCTATGACTCTAATGTTGCATTGTTATATTTGTAAGCAGAGAAAATAATAAAATACGGGAATTACATGGTTCATCCAATGTGGGCTATGTCCATTGGGAAAGCCGAGATCTTCTTTTTATTATTTATTTCTTTTATTAACCACAATAAAAGGATACAAGATTTTGCTCCCTCCCTTCCCCTCCCTCTCTCACACACATTTTCACTAAGGGTCCGTTCTTTTGTTGAGACTTACACAGCTAGCTCGACACTTTATAAGTTTGGAGACTTTAAGTCCCTCGTTTTGGTGGGGCTCCTCCCTCTCTCTCAAGACCGACCAAGGCTAGAATAAGTGCTTGAAGGTCTCGTGGAACCAATGGGTTGATCAATGTATGGACGAGCATGAGAAAATCTCTTACCTCGTGAGAGTCTTCAAGTTAAGGGAGATCAGATAAACTTATCTAAGCCAAGGCATCCCAACCCCCAAATTTATGGTTGTCTTTGGACCCCTCCCCCCCTCTTGCACGACTAGATGAGGATAAATTTAGGCGGAGCCTCTAATCATTTGGGGGTAGTTTGTTAGCACAGGTGTAGTTGCCAAATCATAAAGGCGCTATCATCCAGAGCCTCATTCAAGCCCTCCCGAGTGGTTCAGCTTTGATTGCATAAGCTACCACACTCCGTAATGCAATTGCACTAGCCATTCAATTGCACTAGCCATTCATCATGGATGGGAAAAAGTGGAATCCACCTTAGATGTTGAAACTCTGGTAAAGCTAGTTCATCAATCAAGCCCCAGGGGCCTTCAGAAATTTCCGCAACTCTACGCGACATCTGAAAAGAGCTCCTTAAAATCCTCCATTATGTAGTGTTTTCATCTATCTAAGAAGGCTCAGATCCTCTCAAGTTCAACTCGAGAGAATCTCTCCGGTTTGAACCCCTAGAGGTCGCCATGTGTCTCCTTTGATACCCCTTAACCATGGGTAAGGTTCACCCACCCCTAGGGTTCACCCATCCATTTTAAAAATATTAATTTTTTTTTTAAATTAAAAACTTTTTTTAGTATTAAAAAACTCTAAAAACAGTTTTTTTTATTTAAAAAATAATAATTAATATATAAAAAAAACTAAGGATGGGTGGGTGAACCCTAGGGGTGTGTGAACCTTACCCATGGTTAAGGGGTGTCAAAAGACACGTGGCGACCTCTAGGGGTTCAAACCGGAGAGATTCTTTCGACTTGAACTGGAGAGAATCCTATGCCATCTAAGAATGCAAACATTTATGTCCACAAGCTTGTGCGGCATAGCTTGGGGCTGAGCATTGCTATAAATAATCAACCTAGTTCTTAATTCCTTGGCATTGTAGGAAAATTTTGGCTCACAGGAGATCTCAAGCATCAAAGACTCCCTAATGCATTCATCATCTCTTATTTAAAAAAAAATGTGCCTCGTTTTGCAAGTCTTTTTTGTTCTTTTGATTTTTTAGTGCAAGATTCAATAAATTAAAATTCCTATCATTATGAGGCTTTAGGTAC
This sequence comes from Tetracentron sinense, assembly GCA_015143295.1. Classification (NCBI taxonomy): domain Eukaryota; kingdom Viridiplantae; phylum Streptophyta; class Magnoliopsida; order Trochodendrales; family Trochodendraceae; genus Tetracentron; species Tetracentron sinense. The sequence goes on along the minus strand of CM026568.1, from coordinate 26,096,592 downwards.
TTCCATTTTTTTTTGTGAGACTTGAAATCTCTTATTTTGTGGCTTTTAAAGCCTGACGAAGAATTATAAAATTGACTTGTAAAATCAGACACTCAAAATCTTTAAACTTGTGAAGTGCTGAGCTTTTGTAAGTCTTGGCAAAAGAAAGACCCTAACTTAACAACTTTATACACTTGGCCAAATACCAGAAATATCTCCAGTTGTGGGTATGTGTAAATAAGTCCTGAGATCATTCACAAACTATATACAGGACACCTCTAAACAACAACATTCAACTCTAAAGAAAAAAAGAGAAAAGAAAAGAAAGAGGAGAATGAATTAACCACTAATTGATATAATAAACTATATTATACTTTAACATTTAGAAAAAAGGAAATGATGTTCTGAATGTGAGTTCGTAGCTGCAAAATGATCATATATATATATATATATATATATATATATATATATAAAAGTAGTGATATGTGTTGTGTGCGTGCGTAGGTGTGTTTGTTTGAGTTATCAAAAAAACAAAAAAAAAGTCCGTACATGGGTATGGCCAAGAAAATCATTGGTGGCTATATCTTTCTATTCTTAAGTCTTAACTGTTAACCGTGGGTGTTGAGCATGGTCTTGTGGTACATGACAATAATTGTAGAGATCAAGTATGAACAAGAGCTCAGTTGAAGAGATGGAATAACCCCAAAAATTACGTCACAGGGGTAGTTTGGAAATTATGAGAAGGGGCCGTTTAGATAGACTCCCGTTTTTCTGCTTTTAAAAATTAGAAACGCTTTTCAATTTTTTAACGTAAGAAACACGTTTCTCATTACTATCAGTTACTTGTTTTAAAAAAAGAAAAACAAAACAAAATGTTGGTAAATATTATTAAATAATTTTAATTAATAGTGGTGGTGGTGGTGGTGGGTGTAGTGTGATGGTGGTGTGGTGGTGGTGGTGGTGATGCGTGGTGGTGTAGTGGATGGTGGTGTGGAGTTGCGTAGTGGATGGTGGTGGTGGTGGTGGTATTGTTGTTGTGGGTTGTGGGTGGTGGTGGTGGTGGTAGGTGATGGGTAGTAGTATGGTGGTGGTTGTGGGTTGTGGGCAGTGGGTGGGTGGATGGTGGTGGGTCCGTGTTTTCCATTTTATTTTATTTTTCAAAAACAAAGGTAACAGATAAATTCTATTATCTTGATTTTCAAAAAATTTATTACTAATTTTTAAAAACATAAAGCAAAAACATATTTACTTGGGCCGTTTGGATACACTTGCGTTTTTCTGTTTTTAAAAATTGGAAACGACTTTTTGTTTTCAATTTTTTTAAGTAGGAATCACGTTTGACATTACTAACCGTTACTTGTTTTAAAAAAAAAACAAAAAAACATATATGGTAAATATAATTAAATAATTTCAATTCATGATGGTGGTAGTGGTGGGTGTAGTATGGTGGTGGTGGTGGTGGTGTGGTTGGTGTAGTATGGTGGTGGTGATGTGTGGTGGTAGTGGTGTGGAGATGCGTAGTGGGTGGTGGTGTGGTGATGGGTGGTGGTGGTGGTGGTAGTGGTGGGTGGTGGGTGGTGGGTGGTGGGTGGTGGGTGATTGTGGTGGTGGTGGGTGGTAGTGTGGAGGTGCCTAGTGGGTGGTGGTGTAGTGGTGGTGGTGGTGGTGGGTGGTATTGTGGTGGTGGTGGTGGGTGGTAATGTGGTGGTGGGGGTGGTTGTAGGGGGAGGATGGTAGTGGATGTTTTCCATTTTTGTTTTCAAAAATAGAGATAATAGAAAATTCTTGTTTCCTTGATTTTTTTTTTTTAAATGTTACTAATTAATAAAAACAAAACACAGAAACATATTTACCACACCTGTTTTGTGTAAAAATTTTTAAATTTTTATTTTTAAAAACCAAAAACAGAAAATGGAAGTGTAACCAAACAAGGAACATGTTTTGTGTTGTGTTAAATTTGTTTGGTTGCACTTTTGTTTCGGTTTTTTGTTTTTAAAAACAAAATTTTGAAAATTTTTACACAAAACAATTTGGTAAACATGTTTTTGCTTTTTGTTTTTGAAAATTAGTAACAAATTTTTTTAAAATCACCGCCACCATCACCACCACCACCACGACCACCGCCACCATCACCACCACCACCACCCCCGTCATCACCACCACCAATGCCACCATCACCACCACCACACCACCGCCACCATCACCAACACTCACCACCACATTACACCCACCGCCATCACTCACCACTACCACCACCACCACTACCGCCATCGCCACACACCACCACCACCGCCACCACCGCCACCACCACCACCAATGCCACAATCACCACCGCCACCGCCACCACGACCACCGCCACCATACTACCACCACCACCGCCACACACTACCACCACAGCCACCATCACCACCGCCACCACCACCACCAATGCCACCACCACCACCACCACACCACCGCCACCATTACCAACACTCACTACCACACTACACCCACCACCATCACTCACCACTACCACTATTATGAATTGAAATTATTTAATCATATTTACCAAATGTGTTTTTTTGTTTTTCTTTTTTTTAAATAAGTAATAGTTATTAATACCAAATGTGTTTCCTATTTAAAAAAATTAAAAACAAAAAGTTGGTTCCAATTTTTAAAAACAAAAAATAAAAACAGAAAAACGGAAGTGTTTCCAAACGGTCCCTAAAATTTTTGTTTTTAAAAACAAAAACATAAAATAGAAGTGCAACCAAACGTGACTTAAATATTATTATTTTATATTTATACTAGCAGGTGGCATGTGCAATACCGGTTAGAGCGAGGGGAAGGAGTTAACCACAGTTAATAGGAGTTAAAAGGAACCCGTGTTAACCCGCGGGTGCAATTGAACTCTCCCGAGTTCAATCGTGATTGACTGTGATTCTATTCTTTAAATAGATAGATGAGGATAGTTTGGGAATTAAAGTAAAACATTAAATTAAAGTTTTATTTTATATAAGGGTAGTTTAGGAATTTTGGAAAATTCAGGTTACATCAGCCTCTCCCATTATAAAAGTAAAAAAAATAAGTATCAAACTGCCTCTACCATAAAACATGTTTTAGGTTTCTCTGGTTATCTGGTCAACGGGAGCTCTTGTTATTTCTTCAATCAAGATTCCCGTTCATAGTTAATCTGGAGCTCTTGTTATTTCTTCAATCAAGATTCCTGTTCATAGTTATTCTCTTAAATTTATGGTCAATGGCAATAGATCTGGGTTCGGCCGTATTCCTCTAAACTAAAAGGAGGCTCCTGTCATTTTTCTATTTCTATATGTAGGCCACCACTTGGCACTCATGCATGACAATAAGAGTCCAGATCTTTTATATAGATCTTTAAGAAAATTGTTAACTCTATGTGTGTTGCCGATAAAATAAGTGAAAATATAAAAGGGAAAATAAAATTAAGCAAAACACAATTAAGAATTGTATTAGGAATCTAAAATTTTATTTTATTTTTCATATTTTCACCTAATTTCTATGTTTGGTTGCCGAGAAAATAAATAAAAACATAAAAAAGATATTCCTACTATAATTCTTAGTTATGTTTTGTTCAATTTTCTTTTATTTGCTTTCACTTATTTTCTTAACAACCAAGCATAAGGTAATAGAATGGAAAAGAGTGCACCACAACACAACCTATTTAGGGAACTTTAGGAATATTTGATATGTATGTTTGAGTTGATTAATTTCTACCCAAAAAATAAATAAATAATTAATGCACCTTTGAAACACTCATTTTTGAAAATGTCATACACATATGAACATGTGTGTCCTACTATTTTGAATTCTACAAGAAAACATTGTGAAGGCTCATAAAAGATCTAGAATTTTTTTTCAACACCCATAGATTTTAACCGTCTATTCTAAAGATAGACAGTTCAGATGCATTTACTTATTTTTAAGTGTTTTAAGCCAACAGGTCACTCAAGAGGTAACCTATTGGAGAAAAAAATATGGAGAAATCGTGGCCCGATGAACGGCCACGATTTTTAGGTATTGAACGGTTAAATACCCTAGTCCTATGTTGGGTTGATTGCCGGAAAAATAAGTAAAAACATGAAAAAGAAAAGAAAATTAAACAAAACATAGTTAAAAATTCAAAATTTTCTATTCTTTTATATTTTTTTACCTATTTTCAAGGCAACCAAACATAGCATAGGGTGCATTTGTTTTTGGAGAGAAAGTGAAGGAAAAAAAAAAACGTGTTTTCTTATATTTTTCTTGCGTTTGGTTTACAAGAAACACATTTTTATTTTCTTATACTTTTTCACGAGCGAAAAATTTTATTCCAAAACCTTCATCCATTTTTTCTTTTGATAATTGTTTTGTAAGAAAATTAATTTTTTTCCTTTTATTTTACCTTCGTTTTTTTTTGCACCCACTTTCTTGCCAACCGAAGACATGGGTATGGAAGTGAGACTCAAAGATCTAAACCGTATTGTGCATATGCATCACTTTAATGCCACGTGGTGAGCATTTGGGAACGCCAACCAATTTTCAGCTCCCAAACATCTTAACCAGCTTTCAGCCCCGTTTCATCTGCGTCTCCACAAAAAACAAATTAGATGCTCGAGAGATAAGGGTGTCCATGGTGCGTGGGATAGTAGTTTAGAGAAACCCTTGTAGGTTAAAGGTTTCCGGTGGTTGATTTCCGGGTAGTAAAAAGACGCGAACCCTAGCTTTACCCTTCGTCTTCTTCTTCTTCTTCTTTCCCCCAATCTAGTTTCTCATCTCGACCTAGATTTCCTTCAAATTAGTGTTCTTGATCTTCAGATCATCTTTCTCTTCATTAGTTTTCGCTATCGATTAAGCCCGATTTGGATCCTTGCCGTTCCGTAAATCTGATTTCTACGGTTACGGTTTTGACAATTTTCGTCTTTTAAATTGCAGAGAGCAATTCTGCAGATCTATTTATTCTCAAATCCTAAATCCTCTTCTTTTGGCGGTGAAGCTAGGAGCTTTCTTCAACCTTCAATTCTCCTCTGTAAGTCTCTCTATTAAATTTTTTGGTTTTATTAAATGCAGAACTTAACTGATGTTCGTTTTCATTTCTCAAATCTTCGGTAACTATTTTGTTCCGAAAGGTTCTGAATTTGGACTTGATCTAGTTATTGTTTTCTTTTCCGGAGGAATTGAGGTGTTCTTTTGCGATTGAAGCTTTATTTGATAGAGATGTAGATAATATTCCCTAGATCTTGTTTCTATGGTATTAAAATTTTAGATTTATTGCCTTTTGTTGTTATTCTGTTCGATTTGTACTACTAGTACTTTTTGATTTGATTTCACTTATTAAATTTCACGGGAGTTGGACTGCTTCTAAATTTTCTTGAATCTTACCATTAATTGGGAATATTGTATGAAACACAGTAAATCGGGATGAAAAGGAGTGGGTATGTTACGTATCTCTATATCATTTTTATATAAAAATATTAAAAAGGTGAAATAGAGAGACGATATGACTGGTTCAAGGCAGCCAGTACCTCCATTGATGCCAGTTCGAGGGGCAAACCTTCTAATGTCCTCTAGGAACAAGTTACGTTCATTCATCATCCAAAATACATATTACATTCTCCTATTTATAACTTTTCAGAGTTACAGAAACTGAAATACAAGAAAATAACTACTAGTAACTATCTAAGAGATAAGGAAGGCAAGAGAGGTGGTATAAATATAATAGGAGGAAGTGTATTGAGTACAAATCAGGGTAGTTCATATATAGTGATAGCATCTAATATGTTCTTACATTATAAACTTCTTTGTGATTGTGATCACTATATGATTAGGCATTTTGATATGGCTTTTGGTTGGATAGTTAATGTAAATTTTATAAAATTAGCTTCCCAAGAAATAGTTTTGTACTTTTAAGTGATTTGTTTGTTCCAAGACTAGCAAAGCAGCACCTTGGTTTAAAATAGTAAATGTTGGATTAAAATATAACTAGGACCTCTGTGTGGAGGCTTTTGTAACATTAGACCTTAAATGATGTTCTCTTGGTACGGTGGTATTATGTTGCTAAGTTACTGTCAAACCCTTCTACTTGACTCTCCCTTATTTTGTCATCAATTGGAACTACTCCTAGATTCTCAATTCCTCTGTTTTATGGTGTTAGCTTATCTAGTCACTAATCCATTTTAACGTCGTCATCTAAGTTGCATTCATTACTTCAATTGTTGCTTCTTGATTTCCCAACAACATATTTGGTCTTATTGCTTTCATTGTAAACTTTTCTAATGCTTTCTTGTAAAAATTTTCTTTTAGCTTAGAACGCATCAGTCACATAACACGTTGGAAGCACATATTTCACTTTAGTCACCTAGGTCTAATTCTTTGGGTAACAATATCACTAATTTCTCTCTCATTATGAATAATCAAATGGAATACTGGAATTGGTTGGTTCGAGGGTATCTCCTCACCCTTAATCTTAAAATTTTCCTCACCCCCTATTCATGCTGTTACTAGAGCTGTATTCATATGTTTTTTCTTGGTCTAACTTATCATGAGCCTCAGGTTTGCAAGGTATCCCTCCAAAATTTTAGTTCTGCATTCACCTACATCTTATATCTCATTAACCAATAGTCCAATGCCATACCACGTCATTTGCAAAATAACATCTTCTTGAATATGAGCCATCTATTTATTGAAAAGCAATGTAAAGGATACGGGTTCAAGTCCAACACTACTTTTGTTCTTAAATATTATGTACTTATGATTTTTTATTCTTTGTTCTGTTTATTTTTATGTTTTCCATTCCATTCCTTAGCCTTTCATGTTGTTTGTATTTTATTTATTTATCTTTATGTTTTGTGCTTTGGTTTGTAAAATTCTCAAAGAAATTTTATGCCTTAGAATTCTAATAGAGATTCAATGCCAATATTGAACATGGATATTGAATCAGAGTCAGCCCGGTTAGCCAAAATGGCAAAATTGGGAATCAGCACTTAGGTGAGTTGGTCTGCATACTGAACCCTAAATAGTTTAAAATTGGACGAGTAAGAAGACACTCATATGGTTCGATTATTTATGTGGTCGTCTAGACTCTAGACGTGTTTGCACGAATTGAGTGGGTTTGTGACACAAATAAAGCTAAATTAATCTTAGGAATAGAGCAAGAGGGAAGCTGTGGGCATGTGAATAAATCTCGCCGAAACCGTTACGTAGCAGCCATTATGTAAATGTTTCAGTTATACCTGAACCAATATGAGCGACATTAGTTACGTAGTGGTTGTTACTCGTTACATAACATTTGAAGTTGTGTTACATACCGTGAGTTTTAGTAATCCATTTGAACTTGTTCTTTTTGAAAATTTAATGTTCTTATCCCTCTCAAACCAAATATGACCAAAACATCTTACATATTTGGATCAAAAACTGGATCTACACTATGAATCGGCAATTTGAATCTTCAAAACCCACTTTTAGGAATATATCAGTTTTAGGTTTTTTGATTAGGTAAAATTTTTCAATTGTCTTCAATAAGTTTTTGTCAATTAATGCATGTTAGCAAGTTTAGAATATAGATTCATAGAATTCAAGTAAAATCAATGAATCTTTGATGATTTGGGTTATACATTTCATTCTTATATCATTACATGTTATTTAAACTTGATAAAGTGGAATTTTCAGGCATAATATGCATTTAGTGTCAAAGATTTTGTTTGTTTATCAAATTAAAACATTTTCATTTTATTTTACTTTTCTAAAAAAAATTATCTACCAAATCGTACATGCGTTATGGGTTCTAGCTGTAATGACCAAAATTGTTACGTAATTACACGTAAAGATTTTGGTCAGACCCGTTACACAAATCGAAACCGTTATTTAAAATTTGGTTGTGGGTGCATTTTGCAGATAAAAAAGTAAAAAAGTACCCGTTACATAGATACGGGGACTAAGTGCCCCCTAACCAGTTGGTGTAACCTAGGAGAACATTATGCAAATGAGCTTGTGATTGGGATCGGTATGACTATTCGACTAGGTGAATTTTAAACCTAGAATATATCTTTGAAGCAACCCAACAAATGAATGGGTAAATGAATCTCAACCCCTTGTTTGTGTGCCACTCCTTGGAGCAACCCAACTTATGGATGGGCTCAACCTCTTGTTTGTGTGCCACACATGTAGCAAATGCAGGGACCATATTTTTTCTGTATGCACTTCTTGATGCAAGTATTTCTTCGATATATATGTTTTTCATCAAATGCCTGCTTTGAACTTTTCACTCCATGCTTTTACAACAGGAAAATGGACGGACCAACTGGAAGAGCAGGCAGTAGTGTGGAAATATACTTACCAAACTATAAGCTTGGGAAAACTCTTGGCATTGGTTCATTTGGTAAGGTGAAAATTGCAGAGCATGCATTAACAGGGCACAAAGTTGCTATCAAAATTCTTAACCGTCGTAAGATAAAGAACATGGAAATGGAAGAAAAAGGTATGAATCATTTTCTTGGATGACATGATTTATTGTACTAACTCTACAGTTGGGTTATGCCATTATAGTACTGAGACTCTTAAGCTGTTACATAATCAGCTGTTATTATCGATATCAATATTAATAATGAATTATGTTTTTTTTTGTTAAAAACTTCGTTGTTCATATAGTCATGCTGTTATTATTGATATGAATATTATTAGGGAAATTATGCTTTTTTTTTATTTGAAACCCCATTGTTCATAATCATATAACCACAATTCTCGAACTAACAATCATTTCATTTGTTTTTATTTTATTTTATTGTTTTTTCTTATGTGTATTCTCTTATTTCACTCATGATCATGATTGTTCCCCCTTTACCAAGAAAGAAATTTTACTTTATCTTTTCATATTCATCGCTTTGTAGGATTTGGGCTCCTAGTAATATTGTACTATTGTGCAATGTTTTCATGGGGTGACAACGGCTTAGGTTGTGTTGGGTTCGGTTTGGTGCGGATCGAGTTCGATCGAAATACCTTCAACTTTGACCTAACCCATTTATAACCCAAACGCAACCCAATTAGGGAACCTAGACCTAAAACTCTCTGCATAACCCATTTATGATAATTAAATAACAATTTTTTATTTATATATTATAATAGTGTTTAAATCATAAATTTGCGCCAAGTTAATCTTTTAGGCTTCACTTTGTTTTGGAAGAGAAGCTTCTACAACGAGTTAATGTGTAATAAGTATTAAGTACATAATTATATAAAATATAATATATATATATATATATATTATTAATAGATTAACTAGGTATCAACTATAGAGGAAGACAGGGTGGTAAAAGTGGTAGAAATGAGCAAGAAGTTATGGCTCGTGTCCATGAGTGGGGAGGAACAAAGTGAAACTTTTTTCGAAAGCTGGAGCAAAGGGAACAAGCCTTAAGTGACAAGGTGAGGGCAAGGTTTTAAAGCACAAATTCACAGGAGGTGTCGCAGGTGCAGGAAAACAAAATCTCAGTCAAATGACTAAAATTATCGAAGACTTAAACCAAAGTTTGGGATTATTCTTGATGATAATATCTAAAATTGAAAATTTTAAGAAAAATTAGGAAAAATTAAAATTTTCATTGAAACTTTACAAAATGATTGAGCAAACATAAATACGTACTTAGTGTAACGACCCCAAAACCCCACCTCGGACATAATGAGACTTTGGGCCTGTTACATTTCTTAAACATGTTCAAACTCATACATGCAAGGCAAATGCTAAACACTAGTCTCCAAAAATAGCAATAAATAAAATCCGATATATAAAACCCAAACCATCCTGTACAAATGTAATTTGTCAAACATAACCCACCATAATCGGGATAGTCTAAAACCACCTACAAAAAGTAAGATAGTCTAAGCAACATCCTGAAACACATAAGTCTATTACATTCTTTTTCAAAATATAAAACAAGACCTAATAATGTGGCCACTTAACCAACTCTTGAGCTTCTTCAACTGGATGCTCACCTTCTTCTTCTGTCTCGACGTAGGAATTTTCAACCCACGGCTCAACAATCAACTCGCTCTAAACCTGACGATAATAACAGGTCGACTGAGTATTGACAACGCTCAATGGATATCCAGTTTAACTAATAATAGCAATAACTCTTGTTCATAACCAATATCAGATTCATGCAACAATTACAAAATTAATAATAGGTTCATATGACATTTGCATAATTCATAACAGGTTCATATAGCTTAATCAATAACAGGTTCATATGACATTTACAAAATCAAAGTGCGGAAAACATGAGAGCATATCATGACAAGTTTCATTGTCCTTGTAATTTAGTGTTCATGATTCAATACTTGCTATTCATGTCATGTCCTATCATGTAATGTAAGTAACTAACACATGCTGCTCGGAATAGATACAGACCATGTTCATGCAATAACGTGGCTGACATGCCGCTCGGAATAGATACGGACCATGCTCATGCAATAACTTGATTGACATGCTGCTCGGAATAGATACGTGTCATGTCCATGCAATAACGTGATTGACATGCCGCTCGGAATAGATACGGGCAATGTCCATGCAATAATGTGACTAACATGCCGCTCGGAATAGATACGGGCCATGTCCATGCAATAACGTGACATGCGGGTACTCGTGATCATGTTTATCTACCATACATGTGAGCATGTGCTTGAGTGTCGTGAGTAATATGCGAGTCGGTCATCACTTAGAATCAGACCTTCCGCCAAGAAACTTGGTCTGGGTACATCTACCTGGTTAGAGAATTCTTGACCTAGAAGATTTCTTTTAAGTCTTGGCCTACCCAAATGTTAATCACCATACAAGATAGATAGACATAATTTAACATTTGTGATTAATATTCGAACTCGGTCATCCCTTAGATATCGATCCTCCGCCAAGAAACTCCGACATGGTACATCTGCCTAGTTAGAGAGGTCCCGACTTGGAAGACTTTCTCAGGTTTTGGCCTACCCAAATGTTAATCACCATACAAAATAAATAGACATAATTTATCGTGGCAACATCAACATCTCTTTAGCTTAATTTCATAAGTTCAATAACACCATTTTGACATTTTGCATTTTTAAGCAATTTGTATTAACACATGCAATTCATTATTTATGTATGAATTGTCCATCCTTCATTTTTAACACTTCATCATCCATTCACATACATCCATAAACCACCACCATGCTATCAAACCCATTTATCATCAATCATTTTCTCCAATTCAACATAGACAACATCAAATATTATTACTCAACATCTATTCATTTTATCATATTTAGTAAAAATCCCAAAAATACACGTAATAGCCCATTTTAAATCTTCAAGCATAGAAATCTACCCATTTCATGTTAAACATTCCATAATCTAGCCTAATCATGTTAAATCAAGCAATATAATGTATTAGACTTAGGTTAAAAGGATATCAATCTCATTTCATGCTCAAGTTCACTAATCCATGCCCAATCATGTTGATTTCTTGATAACCCATAAAACATTTCTAATTATACATACAACACATTTAATAAGGTTAGATTAGAGAGGATATCGACCATTCATACACAATTGAGCTTGTAGCACATGCAAAACTCTCATTTCAAGAGTAAAATCCCCCATTCATGCTTATTACCTAACCATCTTTGCATAATCATGTAATACCCTTGATAATTCATAAACAATTAAACATTCTTATTTAAAATATGCAAAACATTTACTAAGGTTAGATTAAAAAAGATATCGACCTTAAGGATCGTTTCCTTCTATCCAAATCACTAGAGAATGCTCCTCGAGGCTACGGGGATGATCTCCAAGCCAAGCTTCTTCTTCTCCAAGCAAGATTCTCCTACATCAAGCAAAACCCCTCTTGAAACCCTGGGGTTTCTCCATTTTTCCTCCGAAATTAGGTTTAGAATCTCTTAGACCTCAAAACCCTCGAATTAGAATGGGTATTTATACTCTACGAGTTCAAAACCCCAACTTTCGCCAGTGTTCAAAAAATCTTGTGTGCGACGTGCGATCTATCGTGGCTTTACTGTGATCGATTGCAACATTCTGTCTTTGGTGCGATCGATCGCAGCATATGGGCGATCGATCGCAACCAACATAGTTTCTATTTTCTCAACAGCACCAATACCCTTTCCTCTTCAGCATCAACATATTTATTTTCCTTTAAAATATTTAAGTAAATGTTTTTAAATATTTACTTTAAATTTTAAATTAAAACAAGGAAGTATCCCCATTTGGATTCAATAAAAAATATTAGAAAATTCAATTCCTAATAAATCAAAATTTCATTTTTCCAGTTTTAGGCTAAAAACTAAAAATCTCGTCGTTGTAAATTGTCAATAGTCGACTAAACCATTCTATACATAATAATAAAATCTCATAAAATCAAATATGTTTATTTAATCCATAAACATCTATTTCCAGGAGAAATCATATCCAAATTTGACAATTTATGTTTTTGCTAAAACTACACCCCTTCTAGAATTTCTAACATTCCTGTACTTAGTTGTTTTTAATTTGACTTAAGGTCATTAAGTACCGAAGTATCAAATGCATGACATAAATATCAAGATTATTGTTTAATGCGCACAAACATTAAGACGCGAAGTTTTGGGTCTCTACACTTAGGGATAGCAATGCTTAAAATAAAGTACATAAGAGATGCATTAGGAGTGGAGGAAAGACGCGCTTGAAGCGGTGTATAGTATTTTATGCATTAATGTAACATATATATAAAAAGTGTTTAATACATCTTAATCAGTGTAGTTAAGGCATCTAGGCGATTAGGCCTGGCTCCTGGTATTTCATCTACAGATACAGTGAGACACTCAGGCGATGCTTAGGCGATAAAAATAATTAAATTATATTTATGTATATTAAATATATTTATATGTAATATTAATATATACACATTATATAAATAATAGATACATAATTAGTTTGAAGTTTTCTAACTTTTAAGGTGATTTTGAGTGTTGACTTTGGATGTTGTTTTTAAAGTTTAAATGCACCACTTGTATCTAAGGTAGCGTTTTTAAACTTTAAAAGAGAGTTTTAAAATAGGGTTTAAGAATTAAAATGATGGTTTTAAAATGGGAAATGTTTAACATAACGCCACTGCATTCCACTGTAGAGGAATGTGCGGTCCTCATTGGTCCATGCCCCCCTTTTTAACACCTATCAGTTACGGTTAAGATTCATTCACCCCTAGGGTTAAGCAATCTAACCTTACCTTAGTTTTTGAAAACAAAATATATTAAACTTAATTTTCTTAAGCTTAACCATAGTTAAAAGGGTATTAAAAGGGACACGTGGACACAACATTTGACTACATAGTCAAATGCGTGGTGGGCTAATCACTACCCCATCTAAAATATGGTTTAAAAGATGTTTTTAAATGAAATTTTAAAATAGAATTTTAAAGGAGGGTTGAAAAGAGGGGTTTAAAATAGGTTTTTTAAAAAAATTGTATGGACCGCCTAGGCGACCGCCTAGCGCCTAAATGCCTAGGCGACGCCTAGGCAACCGCTTAGGCGACAAATAGTGAATTCTGCCCGCCTAGAGGGGCGCCTAAGCGGTTTAGGCCCAAAAACGCCCAGGCGATGCCTTGACTACACTAATCTTAATACTCAAAATAAAGAAATACAAACTCAAATGAATGTCAATATTCAGCAACTACAAGTACATAGGTGATATGATTTTACCTCAAAAGAAAAGCTACATCAATATCACATCGAGTTGTGAGGAGGCTCAAAATCATCTTTGTTCCTGATCTTGATGGCGATGGTACTAGTTTTGCATATAGTCACAATATTGGGCCCAACTCATGAGATGATGGTACATGGATGTATACTCCTAAATATGAGGAGGTAGAATACTTTAGATTAATTATCCTTTTACTCTTGATGAGGCTTAATACAATTATTGGCAATCTGATACGGTGCACCAAGGGGTTTTTTTAACTTTGTTAAGGGTAGGCAGCTTGTTAATGTGGTCCTAATTGCAAGTGAATGCACTGATTCCAGGCTTAGGGAGGAGAAGAGAAATTCTTTGCCAAATTGTTTTGGAAAAAGCTTATGATAACAAGGACTGAGCTGTTCTTGATTGCATTCTTGGTAGTATGGGTTTTGGAGGCGGGTGGAGGGGATATGGATCAAGGCTTTTCTCAATCTTGGTTGATGAGTCCCGAAAGGCTACTTATCCAGTTCTAGGGTTCTTCACCAAGGATATACCTTATCACCATTGCTTCTCATTTTGGTTGCAAAGGTATTCAACAAACTGATGTCGAAGGTAGAAGACCTTGGATGTATTCAAAGGTTCTGTGCAGATTCAAGCGATTATTTTTATGAATAACAAGAAATTGACAAATTGTATTGAGATAGAAAGGAATTTTACATCATGAAAATGAGGAATTTAAAAATGCCACTACTTTCAAATTCCTTAAAGCTCGCTACTCAATTTTGGCGATCCCACCCAATTGACGCACAAAGCTTGGGGAAAGAAGATTTAATATTGTCAAAAAATTTAGTTCCTCTCCATAGACCATAGGAAGGAAACACGCTCCTCAATTCTTGGTGAAATCTCTCTATCAGGCTCTCCATACTTCTCCTAGCTCCCGTTTTCCTTGTTCGTGCTTTGTGGAACCTTAGGTGCCAACTAAGGTCTCATTTTTTATTTGGACAACATGTATGGATAAGATATTAACATGTGATCACCTTCAAAGCTTATGATGGAGTTTAGCTGGTCGCTGTGTTATGTGCCGTTCTAACTTCTAAGGAGTCAATGGATCATTTACTCTTGCATGGTCATTTTGTCGTGGGTATTTGGGGTTTCTTCTTATCCCAGTGAGGAGTGGTTTGGGTCTTTCCAAGATCCTTTCGGGACTTCTTATCTTGTTGGTCATCACTGGCCCCTTACTAGCAATCTGGGCACTAGTACGGTAGTACCTAGTGCCATTGCATGGTCTATTTAGATTCCAGAAGGAGAGATATCAGCATATTTTTTAGGGTGTCGACTTATCTTTGTCTCATGACTCATCTCTATGTGAGGATTCAGGAGCTTGCCCATTTTTGGTGCTCTATTAGTAGAGAGATTGGGGACTCGGAAATAGCCACTTTGTTCTCAGTTGAGATGTCCTAAAAGTCCTTGCACTTTGATTTTTACTGTAATGTTTGTGTTTTTTATTTTTATTTTGAATGACATTGTGTGAACTGTTTGTTTTGCTGTTTTGTAATCTTCCTTTTTCTTAATGATATCCTTTTTTACCTTTAAAAAAAGAGTATTGCCTCTACTACTAAAGACACATTCTGGCCAATTAAGGAATACATCACCGACCTCCTTACACATGACTGTAGATATCCAGACTCTAGAGTAGAGATATGAAAAAAAATCTGTATACTCCAAGCCATCGACCAATGGAGGAGAAGATGATGCACATCTTCCTTGGTCTTCTGACACTTATAGCACCTGTTAGAAAACTAGAAACCCCTATTCCTGAGATGATCGTCGATCAGAATCTTATCCAGAGATACTGACCATGCAAATGTTTGAAGCTTATGAGGAAGTTGTGATTCTGAATTTTCCTAGATCGTGGCATCCTTACCACCTCCGCATCCTTGTTCAGAAGGAGGAAACTGTAGAAGTCTCTAACCATACATATCTCCTTTGGATTTCCTTCCAGATCCAGCAATTCTCTCTGTCTGGAGATACTTGGACCCTGTTGAGCTTCTCAAGCAGCTGTAAACATTCTTTGATCTCCATTCTTCTAAGATTTATACTGAAAGTTGGGCCACACTACTCCGTCGTTCCTCTACTCAAACATATCGCACACTAGGACATCTTCCCTGGGAACAAGCTTATATAAACTTGGACACACCTTGCATAACTTATCATCCCCGCACAATTCATCTGCCTAAAATATCTTGTTGCCCTTGCCAACCGTGAAACTGATTTTACCCAGAAACTATTCCTGAACCTTCGTAATACCTTTCCACACACCAACTTCATAAGAGGAGGATATTCGTTTAGATCTCAGTCGAACTTAAACATCCTAAACCTTGTCAAGACTAGTCTTCTCCACGATGTTCTATTTTATTTTAGAACTGATGCGCCAAAGCCATTTTCCGAAAAGAGCCTTATTTATACACTATAGCCTCCTAATGCCTAGAGACCCTAGACAATCATACTCTTTTTTTCATCTGTAATCAAAGTTTTCATTAATAGAAAAGAGAACAAAAACAGTAGCACAAATTCACAAATGATAAACCTACAAGATAAACGAAAACAGAACCTAACAAATAATTAAATGAACTTAATCCAAACAAGATAAATGAAATGAACGTAATCCAAACTACCTAGCTCAAAGAGCAGACCCAAAGTTGGGTAAAAAGATTCAAAACCCCGACACCTCCCAATCATCCCTAATTGAAACCCAATCGAGTAGGAGGTTTCGTATCCATTATCTTACTTTTTATTAAGTTAATGAGAAGTCTTAAAAAATGCGTGAATTTCTCTGTTTCTAGATGGATCAAGAGATAGCCCCTTGAAGGGAAGCCCAAAAAACATCCAATTGAGAACCCAGAGGCCGAATGCTAACAAGATAAGAGGCCTTGGAAGGAACATGGAAAGACCCAAGCTTGACTCCAAGCCGGTAAAAAAAATAGTTACGAAGGTTAACCACAAAAGGGTAGTGCCAAAGTAAATGATCTATCATTCTCTCTACTGCTTGTCACCACACAATGATTTAGTAGACTCCATCCTTTGCTTTGAAGATGGTTACATATTAGGATTTTTTAAATAGGCTGTCCCCCCCACACAAAAAAAATGATACTTGGAAGGCACACCAGGATGCACACAACACGACATGAAAATAGTGTGCGTGGACTAGGTTGCCACACCTACAGAAAAGATCTCTCAGTAAACTGACCTTTGTTTTCCTTAGACCAAACTCAGCTAGACTACCATGTTATTTGGTTTGCAAACCCAATCCCACTTGACTGAGTGTGAATCTTTTCTTGTTTTCTTGTATCCCCTGCCTTCACATAAAAAATTATCTTTGGAGTTCCTCCCATAAGGACAAAGTTGGTGGTTCGGGAATAATTCGGAAAGGGTCAAGTTCGGAAAAATCTAAGAAACAATTGGGAAACAAGTAATATTTATAAAAATATCCAACAATTTGATTATAATACACAAATTAAGCAGTTTACTTTGTTGAACTAAATTAATTATTGCAAAATTTGCAAATAATTCGTGAAATCCGGGAAAAATCCGCAAATAATTTGAGAATAATTCGGCAAACTTAAAATTCAAGAATAATTTGGCACACCTAAAATTCGCAAATAATGCGTGAATTTGTCAAAAATTCGGAGAATTTTGCTATTATGGTTCCTCTAGGCGCTTAGTCACAAAAGCAAGCATTTTGAAAATAGACATGTAGAATACAAGAAATCTGGCAAGAACATTCTTTATCATAGCCATCCCTAAGGACAACTTGTCTTCCAACTTGCTAGCCTCCTCTCAACTTTCTCTATCTTTGGATCCCAGATTTCTTTGGCAATAATCCTCAAACCAAGTGATACACCCAAGAAGTATGTACTGGGAAAATGGCTTGCACTGCACCTCCTCACCCACTTGTATAATGTTACGTTTGGACATGTTTACACGAAGATCCGAAATTGCCTCAAAATGTCGTAGAAGAATTCTGACATATGCCACCTACTCCATCAAAGGTTTGACGCATCCACAAGAACCAAAGTGTCATCTGCATTAGTTCACCACTATTGTTCATAGTGGTAGCAGAGGTATTTAGCACAATGATGATCAAAGTCGAGGAGCTAGGTTGCTTGGAAGGTTTTCAGGCATGGCACAGGGACCAGTTGTTAGTTGTTACTCACCTTCAGTACGCAGCCGTGAAAGAGAGCAGCCTTGATAAAGCTCTTAAACTAGAAAAAGTCATTTAGTACTTCATTTACCCATTACTGAAAACGAGACCGAGGAAATGCATGCCCTTCCAATGCCCATCTGCGCAACCTGAAATCCAAGTAATCCCAGTCCATGTGATAGCTATGCCTTCTCAAGAACAATTTGCCACAAAAAGCTTCATTTCCCTTCATTGATTCTAAAACATATACTATTCATTACATAAAAGCATCCATACACCAATTGTCTGCCTATGACAAAAGCTACCTGGTGAGTACCAATTGTTGACAGGCGAACTGGGGTATTTCTTATTATTCATACCGTATGTATTACACATAAAAACAGAGCAGCCTTGATAAAGCTCTTAAACTAGAAAAAGTCATTTAGTACTTCATTTACCCATTACTGAAAACGAGACCGAGGAAATGCACGCCCTTCCAATGCCCATCTGCGCAACCTGAAATCCAAGTAATCCCAGTCCATGTGATAGCTATGCCTTCTCAAGAACAATTTGCCACAAAAAGCTTCATTTCCCTTCCTTGATTCTAAAACATATACTATTCGTTACATAAAAGCATCCCATACACCAATTGTCTGCCTATGACAAAAGCTACCTGGTGAGTACCAATTGTTGACAGGGGTAACTGGGGTATTTCTTATTATTCATACCGTATGTATTACACATAAAAACGTGTCTATTACGCTTAAACCCTATAAGGGTAATTAGTTTAATTTCCCACTATTAGCAATAATATAAAGGAGAATAGAGAGAAGTGATTCGTTATCACATTCTCTCTAATCCCTCATTCCCTTCTCTCTTTTCTTATCTTCTTTTTCTATTCTCTATCTTTTCTTTCTACTCCAATGACATTCCCAAGTGTGTGTGTTATCCTTAGATGTGCTAGTTTTTGTGGACACTTCGAGGGAGCAAGTGACACATGTGCATGCTACCCTTAGATGCTTTGATGCTGTCTCGGGGTTTCAATTTAACTTCTCCAAGAGCACTCTAATTGGAGTTGGTGAGGCAGAGGATGAAGAATGTGCACAAATCATGGTGGTGCAAGTTGAACGACCCTCCTACCAAATTCATGGGGTTCCCTCTAGGCTCGAAACCTTTTGCTAAAACTATATGGGATCTGTTAATAGATAGGGTTGAGAGACAACTTGCATGCTGGAAAAATGGTTTCTTGTCCCTTGGAGCAAGGATGATGGCAAACCTTGCAGCTTTTTATCCATCTTCAAGATGCCTACCTTGGTGGTCAAAAGGGTGGGAAGGCTACAAAGAGATTTCTTGTGGGGTGGAAGAGGGGTCAAAGAGTGGATCCACATGTTGGAATTAGGTCTGCCATCCCAAGGAGTAGGGAGGTTTGGGTTTTAGGAGACACAGGTGCATGAATAAGGTATTGCTGATCAAATGGCTATGGAGGTTTGGTTTCGAGGGCAGAGCATTGTGGAGGTGCTTTATTGAAGTAAAGTTTGGTACTACAAGATGTGATGGAGACCCTTAGCGTATATCCAACACATACGGATTCGGGGTTTAGAGAGGGATTATAAAGGCTTTGAAGCACTACTTAGAGCAGACTGGGTTTGTAGCGAGGTGTGGGAGGAGGATCTGATTTTGGACATGATAGGAGTGGGATGGGGATTTTTCGCGACATATGCTTTTGCTTGTTTAGACCTGCATCTTCCAGACTCTGGAGAGGCTTTGGTCAATGATCTTTTTGAAAGGAGGAACAAAGAAGTGTGGAGTCCTAATTTCGCAGGAACCTCGAAGATAGAGAGGTAGGGGAATTTTTTTTATCGGTAGAGGTGGTGGAATATTTAACATTCTTAATAGGATACATCTAAATCCAGACGAAGGCATAGTGACAAAGTCGGAGTTTGGGAATAATTCGGCAATGGTCAAGTTTGGGCATCGGTTTTAGATAAAACCCTTACTTACAACCATCTCATGCATAGAGGTTGGTGTCTGGCAAATAGATGTTTCATGTGCCTTTTAGAGGAGGAATCAATGGATCATCTGCTAGGCTGCTACTGCACTGCCCGGTTGTGTGGAAGATTTGGTCTAACTTCTTATCACACCTTTGGATTCATAGTTACCAAACACCCGTATTATACCCGTCTAGTACTTGTATAATACTTTTAGGGGGATCGCCGTTTAAAACTCCGTACTTTTGTTGTGTTACATGTTATACCCGTATTGTTGTTTAATACTCGTTTAATATGTGAATTATATATTAAACACGTACAATATGCATATTTTTGTTGTTCTTTTAGCGTGTTAAACGCATATTCCTCATTAAATGATTGTTATTAATTAATATCATGATTTTTATTTATTTATAATTATTTTTTAATTTTCCCGTACTTTTGCCGTGTTTTTGTTGTATAACACCCATACTTCCCGAATAGATCATTGTTGTATTATACCCATACATGTACTTGGTAACTATGCTTGGGATACCTTAGATCTTCACTTGATCCTCTAGCAACTTCTTATCTTGCTGGCTTTCAGTAGCGTTTCCTTCGCCGGTGGGAGTCGTTTGGCCGCTTATTTTAGGAGCGATTGCTTGGTCCATTTGGAAGGAGAGGAATAGGAGGGTTTTCAAGAATTCTTCTTTGTCTTTTCCTCAACTCCAATCCCATATTCAGCATTTATTTTTAGTTTGGAGTTCTGTAAGGGGTACTATTGGGGATCCTTGGGTCTTAATTTTTTGCCTTAGTTATTATTGTAGCTAGAGTCTTATTTGCTTTAGTGTCTGTGTTCACTTTTTGTGAACTCTTGAACTTTGCTTCATTTATAATTGTGTTTGCTACCTTGTCTTTGAGTTGCTTCCCATGACTTTATATTTAGTAATTTTGGTTCCTATAACTCATTTGATTTAAAAAATAATAATTTGATTTTTTTTGAAAAGAAAAAATTATATGTATCGTCTGAAAGGACTGAACTGATACGTATAGGTTTCGGTTGGGACCGATACATCTCCCGAAACCATATTTTTAATCCTTGTATTCAGCACTAGAGATTTATACATCTCTTTTAAATAAGTGGGAAGGGAGCTCAACAGAAGACATGGTTTTGATAAGACTTGGACCAGGCCTCACGTAGTCCCCCCCCCGGCGCCGTGACCACTAATAATAAGGTAAATAACAAACTTGATTCGGTAAGAAATAACCTTTGGCTTTTATCTCATTTAATATAAAATATTAATCATTAATATCAATAAATACTCGGAGTTGGGCCTCCTATCTCTCCTTAAAAAACCAGATGGTTGGAAATACTAATGTAGTGGAATGTCACCTTAGCATCAGAAAATGGAAATCCAACCTGAAACGAAACTCATTCTTTCCTTTTAGTTGAATCATTATAGGAGTAAATCCTTTATACCTTCTTTTCTAGAGGAAACTTTTCTCTAATGGAAATTTATCCATTCCCTAGAGTCCCACTATAAACACATTGCTTTTGAGAAAATTGAGCTTTAACAAGGGTAAAAAAGGACTTGCGGAAACATGGAAGACATGTAAAAGGAAAACTTTATTCTTGACTGAATTTTAAATATAATTATAGGGCTTGCATAAACATTAGATGTGTTTAGTGTGTACACATATGTGGTCTTTCAATTGGTGCCATTGTGATTTGTGATGCATAGTGCACATCCACTTTGAAGCATCATCTGTACTGAGTGTGTGGGCTTACTTAAATACGTCCACCATTCAGTTTGTACCTTAATTGGTGCTATACTTCAGTAAAGAGACTAAATTTTGATTGTTGAAGTCTATAGAACATAAGTTACATATTTTGGGCTGGACCCAGTCTCCATATGTTATTTGTTTTATATTTGCAGGCAAGCTGTTGCAACTTTTAAGTTATTTAGCATCTAAGAATGGCTTTCTTGTTTGATTATGTAGAATCGTTTTTGTACTGTGATCCAGTAATTGCTGATCTCAATTATTTTTGATTTGCTAGCTCTTTTGCTCCATGGAGTCACAAATATTTTGAACTTTGTAATATACTTATGGGTTGAATGTGCGATGATTATAAGAGTTTCATGTGCTTGATTTTGGCAGTGAGACGAGAAATCAAAATATTAAGATTATTCATGCATCCTCATATTATACGACTTTATGAGGTTATAGAGACACCGACAGACATATATGTCGTAATGGAGTATGTGAAATCCGGAGAGTTATTTGATTACATTGTAGAGAAGGGTAGATTACAGGAAGATGAAGCTCGTAATTTCTTCCAGCAGGTAGAGATCTTTATTATTTTGTTGGTGAAATTTCTGAACTGCTTCTATAATTTCAAAAATGAGTTGCAGAAAATATTTCTTGGTTTCCTTATACTTACAGTAGGCCAACCTTTTGTCTGGAAACAGATAATTTCTGGTGTGGAGTATTGCCACCGAAATATGGTGGTTCATCGGGACCTTAAGCCGGAGAACCTGCTTTTGGATTCCAAATGCAATGTGAAGATTGCTGATTTTGGTTTGAGTAATGTTATGCGGGATGGCCATTTTTTGAAGACTAGTTGTGGAAGCCCGAACTATGCTGCTCCGGAGGTATGGAAATATTGCCTTCGTAATCTAGAAAGACGGATAATAATACTTCGGAGTGCAAAATGAATTATAAGATGCTATATAAGGATCATAGTCGTAAACTTGAGGATATAACATAATTTTTTGTCCAGGTTATTTCTGGGAAATTATATGCCGGGCCTGAGGTAGATGTTTGGAGCTGTGGTGTTATCTTGTATGCTCTTCTATGTGGTACTCTTCCTTTTGACGATGAAAATATTCCCAACCTTTTCAAGAAAATAAAGGTATTCCCTGCTATCTTCTTCGATTTTAGATACAGCAAATCAGCCGTGTCTATGGTTTATAGTTTTGAGTCCTGTAGATGGCAGTTACCAACTATAACAGAGTTTTAGGAAACCCATGCATTAGATTGGAACCCGCCATTCACTGGGTCCCACCAAAAGAGCTCTAAGGTCAAAATCAATTTGGCTGATAACCATCCCATTGGTTGGCATCTGGACTTCTTCCATTTTTTTACTATCCCGAAATGTGTATGGATCAGATGGTTAGGATTGTCCATTTGGAGCTAGGAGATCTCCTAGGGGGACCCATTGGATGGTTGGTCCAAATCTCATGTTTGATACTGTTGTGTGTTCATATTCCGTTTGTTGATTGTAGTTACGCTTTATAATGCTCAGCCTATAGATTCATTCACAATCTTTTTTGTTTTTGTTTTTTGCACTGAGATTGAAACTATTATGCCCTAAATTCACACCATTCCATCCCTCAGGGTGGGATATATACTCTTCCAAGCCATTTATCAGCTGGTGCAAGGGAATTGATCCCAAGGATGCTTGTGGTTGACCCTATGAAGCGAATTACTATTCCTGAGATTCGTCAGCATCCGTGGTTCCAAGCTCATCTTCCACGCTATTTAGCCGTGCCTCCACCAGATACGATGCAACAGGCAAAAAAGGTATGATTTACTTTGATATTCTGGGTCTCTTCTGTTAACAATAAGGATAATGTATTTGGATAGATATTTGCTAAATAGCTATTTGTTGTTATGAAAGGGAAATGCTTGGGGTTATTGCTCCATCATTTGTTACCCAAACAAGTACGTGTTGGTGTAATGGACATATAAGGATGCACATCCGTGTAATATTGTAAACACGCCCCCCCCCCCCCACACACACACACACATTCAGTAATGTAGGTTTTCATTTATTTGATGTTAGCATTATTAAGAACAAAATGATTTAAATGTACAGTAACTACTGCAAATATCTAATAATAGAACTGAGGCTCTGGTGATGATATACTTCTCAGTTTGTCTTTCTTCTACTTCTTATGTGTTGCACATGCATATAATATAATGACATCAGTTTCCTGGATATATATTTGTATCTAGAAAGTTTTTCTGGAGGACCTTGTCTAATTGATGAATTCGGGTTTCCTCTTTTGTGACACATGAGATTTTTGTGGTCAATTTATTCCTATACAAGTTATCAATTTATCATATGGTCTATTCTGACTTGTTCACATAAATTAATTAACTAATATTCTACGTCCATACTTGCAGATTGATGAGGAGATTCTCCAGGAAGTAGTTAAGATGGGATACGACAGGAATCAACTGGTTGAATCTCTTCGCAACAGATTACAAAATGAGGTATCTCATCTCTGATGTACAGGCTGAAATCTTTACTTAATTTCAATTGATGCTTTAATGTATTATAACCTTTTCAGGCTACTGTTGCATATTATTTGCTATTGGACAACCGGTTCCGCGTCTCCAGTGGCTATCTAGGAGCCGAGTTTCAGGAATCCATGGTGCGTTTTGTTTGTCAATTAGTGTACACTACAGTGCTTTATGTTGTCATCATTATGGGATTACCTGTTCAGTAGACTCTCTTGATGGTCTATGAAAGACATCAGTGAACTACTTGAAGGTTGTGCCATCCCTCCTCCAGTGGGTCTCACATAGGAGATCTCCTGCATCAGAACTCTGCCTGACTGAGATGATTTCAAGTATCCTCTTTATGGATTTTTGTACTCTGCAAATTCTTTGATGACCATCTAAAGAATTAGATCGATCTATCATTCAATTAGTTTCATATTTTTTGGTCTAGGTTATCTGCTAGTTGGATCCCATTGACTGGTTCTTCCCATCCTCTTGCTTGTTGACCATGTGTATCAGTATGCCATTAGTAAATCATGAGTCCTTATTTTTTGATGTGTTACTGGATATTTCTCCAGGACTGTGGTTTCTCCCGTATGCATCCAGGTGAAGCTGCAGCTTTGGCCGTTGGGCTCCGCCTTCCCGGATATATGGATCAGCAAGGAATCGGTTTAAGACCCCAGTTCCCAGTTGAGAGGAAATGGGCTCTTGGACTTCAGGTTCAATTAATTTAGTTTCATTTTGATCATGTCAGAATGGGTGGATGAAAACAAGCCTCCCTCCCTGCCGTACTTGTGAAACAGTTTTCAGGGATTGACCTGACTGGTGGGGCTTGCCATTAAGATTTATAGAATTCGATAGGTCAGGTACATACTGGACCAAGAGGTCTATTTGGTTGTGGCCAATGGAATTATCTTTGCAAGCCTGTTGAGTTTGTACCACATGTACGGCAGTGGTGGAATGCTTATTCTCATCTCATCCATAATCTCTAGACCAGTGGTTCTATATGATCATCATTAGTCCTTAGTCCTTACTCTTTGGTTACTTTGACAGTCTCGAGCCCATCCTCGTGAGATAATGACAGAGGTTCTCAAAGCTCTGCAAGAACTTAATGTGGGTTGGAAAAAGATTGGACACTATAACATGAAGTGCAGGTGGTTTCCTGGCTTTCCTGTTTGTCATGAAGGCATGGTTAACAACCCTGCACATGCTGCTAACCATTACTTTGCGGATGAATCTGCCATTGTTGAGAATGATGGTGCTATTAGGTCAGCTAACGTGGTCAAGTTTGAAGTTCAGGTATTTTACTCTTTTCCATCTTCCGGTTATTAGTTATTACTACTAATTTACAATATTTATGAGAACTATTTTGAGATCTAGATAATTGTCGCAAAATACATTTAAGGCAGCTTTTCTTTGGATTAACGAGGATGGGCTACCATCTCCATGACAATGTAAATGCAAGGACTGGAAGGCAATGTTTGATGAAATCTGATCCTCCAAAGGACAAGCATCAGCTGGATGAGATGATCCCAACAATGCAATTTATTGCAATCTTTTGGGGTAAAGGATCTCACCCAATGCACTCGCCCCTTTTGGACAATAAGATGAGATTTTGCCATATTACCTCTGTAATTGTCATAAATTCTCTTATTAATGCATGGAGGGGGCGAGCCTCTTGGGGGAAAAGTATGGCAAAGTGTTCCAAAGAAGGCCAATCAATATCAGAAGATTATGATCCTCTTATAGGATTGTATTTTTGGGTCAAGGAGATTTCACTGGCAGACCCCTCCAACCCTTGCTTGTTGTGTGCCACTTATCCTGCATGCCCACGGTGGATCATCTCTACTATGAATACCTGCAACGGAGGACCACTGAAAGAACTATCATAATGATATAAAAATATTATATTAATGACTTGGTTTCAGAAATAAAAGATTGTTTGTTAGCAATGTTTTAAAGATTTTGATCAAAATATATATGCTGATATGGGCTATTTAACAGCTGTACAAAACTCGAGAGGAGAAGTATCTGCTTGATCTACAGAGGGTCAATGGCCCACAGTTTCTCTTTCTGGATCTATGCGCGGCTTTCCTTGCTCAGCTTCGGGTCCTCTAAATGAGAAACCTGTAGAGAAGACTTCATCCCTGAAGGTCTCGGGAATCAGGATGCTTGGGAACAAATACTGCTGTATATATGAAATCTTGTGGGTTAATAGGCATTATCCTGGGATGAATATTCAACTCTCTTGGAGTATGGAGGGGTTTTGGCTCAATCACTGGTTGCCTTTGCTTGCTACGGTCTTTCCATGTATATTTGCAGGTTTTCATGTTTGCTCGCTGTGCAGTGTAAGGAGGAATGAGCAAGGGTTATTGCTCCTACTCCCCAGGTTCCTCTTACTCCCAGGGATTTCTTATAACATTGATTTCAAAATCAATGCTCTTGCAAGGAAAAGCTGTGTTGATGAGCTGTTTTGCAAAAAGAAAAATAAAAACGCCAATGGCGCTTGTTTTTGAGTCTTAAAACACGAGGTGCTATTGGGGTGGCCTCGACCCAACCATCCTCAATCTTATATAATCGTTGTAGGGCTTCAAATGGATTTGGTATGATTTTTAGAAAGTGCTAGGAATTCGTGAGGTGATCTGAGACCATCCAATGGTGAAGATGTAAGGAGTGAACTCCTAACAGGGTATACATCAGCTTTCTTACGTCCAAACAGAGATGAGATGACCCTCCTCCTCTCTCTCTCTCTCTCTCTCTTTCTCACATCATTTATAAGAAAGTTGTTATTTATGAATGAGAAGTCGTTCCTTTGCTTTTCGCTTGAAGAACATGATTTGATTTAAAGAGCAATGCTATGTCCACTTTCGGGTTTAATTATATTTTTAAAAAAGGACGGGATCATAAACACTACGGGATCATGATAGCGGCGACCAGATATACTGGTTTATATCCCTAGAATTTATTGTATGGGTGACTGTCAGGAACATAAATCTCTGGTGGCTTCAATAACGGTCATGCCTAGGTGCATGTGTAAAAGAGGATAAAATTATTTATAAACTTGACACACACCTGATCATCTCCCAATTGCTTTAGGTGCTTTCACCAGTCCTTTGGACTCCTTGTCCACTCCAATTTATGCCAGCTTTCCTTCTCGCTAATTGCATTGAAGGAGATTCAAGTCCAACCACGTAGCGATGGAGGAAAGTTACTGTGTTGCAGAAAAGAGGAGTAAACGTACTGAATAAACGAGTACACACAAGGAAGAAAAAGAGAGCTCAGCAGAAGAGATGATAAGATTGTGGACTCTCTTTTTACTCAGACTTTCTGTCTCTTCTCTTGGCCGTGCATTACCTAAAAAGTGTCTGAAACACAACTGGAGAGACAGAGAGATGAATAGTAGTAAGGGGAAAGGGGTTGTGGTGGAGAGGTGAGGGACAAAAGGGGAAGTCAATACTTTGGGTAGTCAGAATTCCGTGGCTTAACTGCAAATATAGCATCTTTTCTTTTGTTTCTTTCTCTCTATGGTGGTGGTGCTGGAGCTGTAGCTGTAGCAACTGGACTAGTGTACCTTTTTCTTGTGGGTCCCACGAAGGGCTATTGATACTCTTATGTGATTACCTCTATCTGCAATGCAGGCTGTTGTTGCATGCATGGAAAATGGCTTTGGCTTGTCTCTGGCGAAGCCCGAAAGTTGTCTCGGGGTTCCATACATTGTGCGACAGTTGGCTAAAAAATGGTGAGAAGTCATTCCATTTTCTCCCCATAATTTTGTCTTCTCCCCATTTGATATCTCTTACCCCGAGATAAGCCCTTTCTGGCTTCGCCAGAGACAATCCGAGGCCATGGAAAATAGCTATTGGGGAGAGTGTTAATCCTTAATGGTTGCTCACATATAAAAGTAGTTTTAACTTTGGCTTAAAGAGGCTATTATGGGTTGAAGCACACGAAATTCTACAGAGTTATAATGCAGTGATGAGAGATTTAGATCGCTCTAATCAGAATATTCTTTCATCATATGCTCCGTTTGTTTTGATGTAAAATAGGAGAAGACAAATGAAATTCATGGAAAATGTTAATTGTCCTTGAAATAAATACACACGAAAAATGACATTTTCTGGGGAATTTCATTTGTTTTCCTCTATTTTACATCAAAACAAATGGAGCAATAGACGATAATGTCAATTCAGTTTATGTTACTTGGACGTAGAAACTTGTCATCTTCATAGAAGGACAATTCATTCATCAAGCTGACCGAGGGTGTGTAATTATTGATATGAGCTTTATTACAAACTTGCATGGTGTGAAATTGCCAGGATTCCTTAGCAATATAATCTCCTAACACAAGAAAACTTGCCGAGGAGCGTCGAGTAGAAATTTGAGAAAACATCCTGTCTCAATGATCATGGCACTTGGAAACCAGAGTACGGATATCCATGTTAGCATTGGAGGCTATTGGCTTTTGAGTTTTGGTCATATCTTTCTGGTTCTTTACTACCCAATGCAGTCTAAAGTATTAGAATTCTTTAGTAAAGAATGCTTTGGATTGAAAAGCAACAAGGTACATCCATGGAAGAGATGGAGCACACCAGTCACATTAATGGTTTATGTGGTTCCACAAGTTATTCCTTTGTCTACATGTATATCAGCATCAGTAACTTGGGTAATTGAGTATTTTTTTTCTTTTTGTAGATCGGTATGAATATTATATATGGAATTCAAGAATATTGGCCATGGTATTATCACTCCACAGCTGCTCATGTTGTGTAGGCAGGAACCAAAATTTCCCATATCCACAAGAGATTGCAAAAAAAATCAGCAGTAGAACATGAGATTCTTAACATTCTCACTTAGTTTTGGAAGCGGTGTTGCCCGCGGAGGGGCAGCTCGGGAGAGTATAGCTTCAGTTCTGGCAAATGCCTCAGAGTCTGACCTCTCGAGGTAAAGCCTGCCTCTGTATGCAGCGAGGTGGGCATAGTAAGCCGGAGGGACCAAAGAGACCGGCTTGGTGCACCTTACAAATGTGTAGCACAGATTGTGTACCAGGTTCTGCAATTCATCAGATGTGAACTGGTTTTCATCCCACAAGACATGGTAATGTGTTGGGCGGCTGGTTCCCTTCATACCCCAATGGCTACAAAGATAGAAATCAAACTCCTTCGGGTGGGTAATCACAGTATCCACGACCGTCCCTGGGGGTATGTTCTCGTTGAAAAACTGGGCACCAGTAGCAGATGGGTCAGTTTCGTTTGGGAACAACCTTGTATGGTGCCTCTTCTGAACTACTGCAAAGGTAATAGCAGGCTTATAACCAGGGAATCTAGAACAGGCTTCTCTTATGGCCTGTAACTCTTCTTGAAGCACTTTATAGAATTGTGTCTCACTCACCCCATCTCTGAAGAAAATAATTCTCTTGGGGAGTTTGGTCACTTCCTGGTAGAAATCGTCCAAGAGTTCCCCCACCATTGCCCCAAGCTCCTGGATGATTTCTTGTCGATGGGTCTGGGATCTCATCCTTGAAACATACTTGTTCGATGCAGGCCAGTTCATGCTGCCCACAACAGCTGCAACAGAGGGGCTAAAATCGTCCAGTGGGTGTGGGTGAGTCACGTCAGCACCCATGAAGATTGCAGGCTCATCTGGCCCAAACAACCGTGGTATTTGGGAAGGTAATGAATTGTACAAAGCCACAGTGCATCCCCCGACCTTGGCATTGATCTTGAGAGCCAAATTTGCCAGAAATTGTGAACCCAACTTGCCAAGATTGGGGTACAGGCAGCACTGGCTTACAACTCCAACACTTGTCTCGGCAATGCGCTTCAAATCCGCATATCCTTTGTGTTTTCTCTCCATTATACACATAAGCAGTTGAAGGTTGTTCGATGCAGCTCTTTGGATTTTCTTGAGCTTGGATTCCAAGAGGGAGACATTATTGAGCACTTGGAATGATTCAAATTGGGGCCTAACAATCATGTTCTTGTTAAGAAAGATACCCAATTGTGCACACCTTTGAGATAGCTGGTTTATGAACCTTGGGATACTGGACTTCTGATCTGGGTTGCCTCCAAAACTTATTAGTGCCCAGCTTTCAATTCGTGTGCCTTCAAAGACATGGCTGTCTAGAAGGTTCCAC
The DNA here is from genome assembly GCA_015143295.1 of Tetracentron sinense. Taxonomy (NCBI): domain Eukaryota; kingdom Viridiplantae; phylum Streptophyta; class Magnoliopsida; order Trochodendrales; family Trochodendraceae; genus Tetracentron; species Tetracentron sinense. Next base: position 26,066,359 of record CM026568.1, on the reverse strand, counting down.
TGGCGGTCATGGCGCGAAGGAATTAGATCTCTTACATGGCCGCCATCCCCTAGCTTCAGCTTGGGAGGTTTAAGGACCCTCCCGTTCAATTTGGTCATCTCTCTTGAAACATGAAGGTTGAATTCTCTTTCATGGTCGCCACTGTCAAGAAAAAAAAAGGACCTTACATTCTTAGCAACTGTTAGGAAGGACCATCCGAAAAATCTAAAAATCTCAGTGTTCTTAGTAACTCTTAAGATGAATACAAGTGAGAGGAGGTCTACAAAGAGAAATCAAGAAAAACATTTCTTTGCTTGGTGATTCCACTTTAGAAATTATGAAATTACCTTGTCGGCCCAACTGGTCCTCCAATGACTCCATTGATAATGGCTTTTCTCTCCCTTGGTCTCTGGCAGCCCATCTTAAGTATCCTTGCAGTTTGATCATCCGAGAGTTTCCCGAGAAACTTTTGGCCTTCACATATCACACAAAGCTCCATAGGAAGATAACATGGCTTGCTCCTGCTAATCTGCAAGCATGGCAAGTTCCTAAACTGTATATCATGGTTGTAATTATCTTTGAAGTAGTCCACCAGTCTCAGATTCTTCCCATCCCTGTCCTTAAACCAGAGATTTTCGGTAGCTTCCTCGGTTAAGCTATGAACTCGGTATCTCTGATCAGTTCTTCTATGGCAGACAAAGACCCTGATGTTTTTCAAGGCCTTTTCTACTTCTTTCTTCTCTTCCCCAACCAAACCTGTTGTCTTTCTCTGAGAAAGGTCGCGAAGGAACTCAAGGCGCTTCTGCAAGTAGGCGATGATGCCAATGCTCTCGTGGAAAGCAGTCACAGAGAAATCCACATTGAGAGCAAGACCTTGTTGAGTTGGTCTAAGACTCTGGAAGAACCCTCTAAACCCAACAGCTCCTCCTCCAATATCTTTAATTCCTCCCATGGAACTCGAATAGAGAGACCTCCCCACAGGTATACACTTCTCCGTTGGGCTCTCCCGCAGGACAACATCCAATGCATGGAGATAATCCTGAGGAATTGGAACCCAATCCTCACCATCCTTGCTCAAGTAGCTGCTCAATTCTCGTCCATCCAATTTTGAAACAAGCTTGATGGTTACCTGGAAGAGTTTAAGTTGTTGATGCTTCTCGGGCATGTCACTGGTTTCTCCCAAAGGCAACAATGAATTGGCTGTGGGGATTGGGAGGCTAACAAAGAATTCAAGCTTGTCATTTTGGAATTCGACCGGGCTATAGAGATTCTTCCGGCCATCAAAGGCTGGAACAGCCCCTCGGAGCACAACGGAATTGTCTTCTACCAGTTTCCGTTTGATCATTCGAGCTACTTCCTTGGAAGGACTCGGAGAAATTTCGACATTATAATGTAAAATTTGTTGGGAAGAGTCCAATCGGACGAGGAAATGGTTAGCAAGGAGGGGGATCACCTGCCCGTCTAGCCCCCCAGAATCTGGTCTCCTTGCTGCCACTAGTACCCGTGGTGTAGCAGCCATGGACCCCCTTTCATCTGCTTCTCTAATTGGTAAAATGGTTTGATTTTGGAGCCCCTCTGTAGCTGCTTAATATGGAAAAAACCAGAAATTACACACACTCGATTCCATCACCAGTTCACCCCTGTAGAATCCATATCAACTAAAAAGGAAAAATACCCACTAATTTGTAGTTTGTACAGAAGCAAAAGCAGAGCAGAACTTGAGATTCTGAAGTTAGAATTACCTAGAAATATTATTGTGGGCAAATAGATTCTCCTCATGAGTGCAAATGAGCATAACATATTATTTCAGACAGTAGGATTTCCTTTCAATACTGTATCAGAACCAAAACAAAAAAGAGCTACCATCTCTGTAAATATCTTTTATATTCTCCATTCACCCTATAAAAAGATTCAGCTTTCTTTTTTTGCTTGAATTTAGTCGATAGTTTGTCACTGTTAATCCATGAGACCTCACCAATATCTTTAAACCAATCCCATATATACACTCAAGCAGAACAGAAATGAAAGAAAAAAAAAAAAGGAAATCCAAGATACTTTTACCTTGAGAAACTGTGAAAACTGGGACCTGGGTATTGGAGGAGGTGGCACGAGGAGGCTTTTTCTGCTTCCATGAAGGTTTCTTGAAATGATATTTTGATCCGAAGTTGTGGTTTTGAGGGAGAGGTGGAACTGCAGGTAGTTGTAGAGAGATTGGAGGAGGTAGAGGAAGAAGAGCAGGGTAACAGAACCCATTATGAAACGAATTGTGCTGCAGCTGATTCTGATGCTGATGAGGTTCGGTTCTGCCTCTGCAACTCCTGGTTTTTGTAGTGCATTTCCTGTTAGTTTTGGAGTCTTCGGTTTCTTCCATGATTTAAATGTGAGAGAAACATGGATAGTGAGCATGAAAAGAGAGAGGACATGCGTTTATGTTACTGATCTCTTTGGGGGAGGCGTCGGGGCAGAAACTCTAGTTGTAATTACAGAAAGGCAGAGAGAGAGAGAGAGTTGTTTTTGGTTTTTAGTTCCTGGTTTCCTGTAGAGAGAGGGAGGTTGTTTTCTGTTTCTAGTTCCTGGGTTTCCTAGAGAGAGAAAGAGTTGTTTTGGTGAGATCAGATCACAGCCAACGAGTTCAATCGAACCCATAAGTCAACACGTGTCCCTTTTAACCCCCGGTCGGGAAGATTTGTTTTTGGTAATCGTGGGCAAGATTCACTAATCCTTACCTTATGTTTGGTTGTCCAGAAAATAAGTAGAAACATGGAAAAAAAAAAAAATTAGACAAAACAGAATTAAAATCCAAAATTTTCTTTTCTTTTCCATGTTTTCATCAATTTTCTCGGCAACCAAACATAGCAGGTTTTATAATTTTTTTATAAAAATTTAGGAAAGTGATTTAAAACTCTCGATAGTAGGTAGTTAGGTAGTTGGACCCTTGGATTCAAGATCCAATGATTTTAAGCATTAGGTGGGGCCCTCATTTAAAGCATGTGAAGACATGGAACCATTGGATTTTAAATCCAATGGTCCAACTCTCATAGTAGATACTATGGAGAGTTTTTCATCACTTTTCAAAATTTAATCCTTGCTATGTTTGGTTGTAAAGAAAATGAGTGAAATGATGGGAAAAAAATTTAATTTCTAATTCAATTTTTAGTTGTGTTTTGTCCAATTTTTTTTCTTTTCTATATTTTACTTATTTTCTTGGTCACCAAACATAGGGTAATGTTAGAATTTCTTAACCCCTAAAGTTATTTATTGAAAAAAAAAAAAACAACAACATTAGATTGTTTAACCCTAAGAGATAGTGAATCGTAATCATAATTAAAAGAGACATATGTTGACTTGTGGGAGCGATTGAACTCGGTCCAATCGCAATTTGTATGATTCATCTCTGTTTTAGTTTTTAGTTCATGGGTTTCTTCCGGTCCTGTTCGGCTTCGAATTTGCTCTAGTGGATGCCCAAGCTAATTGCTCGGACATCTACAAATGATAGGACATGTGAAATTTTAAATGAGAGAGATATCAAGTGAGAAAAAGTCAAAATCATGGGAAGAAAATGAAATGACTTATTTCCCAAATTATCGCCAGGTGTCTCTTTATTTGTAGATGCCCGCTCGGGCGTCCACGAGAGCCAAACTTTTGCCGTCGTGTCCTAAAGAGGTGGTAATGATGACAATTGCTTTCTGTTTACCTCAAAAGAAAGGAAAAATGCCAAGAATGGTCTTATGCTTTTCTTTTCTTTTTTTTTTTTCTTTTTTTTTTTTTAATATTTTGATTGGGATTCGTCGAGTTTAGAACCATAACCCTTTTTTTTTTTTTTTATGTCACAACTGAGGCTAGTTCACTCACGAGAGAGTCACCCTAGCATTAACTCCAAATAAGACAAATCGCAATCCTTTTTTTAAAAAAAAAGGAAAAAAAAAAAGGCGATGCTAGCGTGACTCTGTCGTGAGCGGCCCCATTGTGGAAAAAAAAGCTGGTGGGTCCAAGCCCTAGCTTTTATTCACTTACTGTGTGTACGAAGAGTATGTTGGGGTCTTTAGTACTACTCTATGATCCATTGACTCTGATCAAAAGAAAATGATCCATTGACTTATCTTCTTTTCTTCTTTACTAGTATAATCTGAGAGGCATGCCTAACTTGATTTTTTTAAAATTCTTAAATTACCCTTATATGAAAACAAAACATTGATTTAATGTTTTACTTTAATTCACAAACTATCTTTTAATGTTTTACCTTAATTCCTAAACTACCCCTTGCTATCTATCTATTTAGAATCACAGCCAATCACGATTGACCTCAGAGAGAATTCAATCCACCAGGGGGTTAACACGTGCCTCTTTTAATTCTTATTAACTCTGATTAACTCCTTCCCCTTGCTCTCACGTGCATTGCCCGTGCCACTAGCGAGTTCAATCGGGTGTCGTTAACTCCTTCCCCTCGCTCTAGTTTCAATAATACAATTACAAGGAATTCAACAAATAAGGTATCCTAACCATTTTCTTGAATCTATTTTACAAAGAGGAGGGAAGTGCTTAGCAAGATTAGTTCTCCTTGTTTACAAAGGACCCAAAAAAAAAAAAAAAAAAACAAGAAATCTCTTTTCCTAACAGCGTTTATCATCATCATCATCTGATTTGAGATCCATGAATGGAGATGAAGCTAGAATGTAAACATACTGTATCTACTGGGATTACTTTACAAACCAACCCCCCCAAGAAAAAAAAAACCCTATGTTTGTTCGCCGACAAAATAGGTTAAAACAGATAAAAGCGAATAAAATTTTGTCCAAATTTATTTTCTTTTCTATATTTTCTCCACAACCAAACAGGTGTAGTCCTCTCATTTGTCTAGAGAAAGGAAGAACATATATAAAAGAACTGATTACCTTTTGGTTGGTAAGATCGGTTACACGGGTTTGGAAAACTGTTACAAGGTAGTGCAACTAGAACTTAGCCTTGATAAATCCTTCATATTAAGTCGGTGCACCTAGTGGTCGAGCTACGAAGGGATTCAAAACCCAATTACAGGTTTCAGCAACAGTGAAATGGGCTTATGGTTTCTGGCTTTGTACATGAACTGGGTATTTTGTGTTATCTATTTAAGATATAAACTAGTTACTTTTATCAAACTCCACCAGTGAAAAGGGCTTAAAAAGCAACTTCAAATCCATCTCCCCTTTGGCATGAGGAAGGCATGAGAATTGAATATCTTCTATTCCCCTATATGAAATGAAGTCTCTTGAGATTTGGTGATGATTTGTCACCAAACCTTTTTTTTTTTTTTTGCATTTTCAAAAAAGGTTTGGTGACAAATCATTCTCAAATACATATGTGAGTACACCATGACAAAAAATTCCTTTACCACTTTACTTGGTATTAGTAATCAAATGAATTCCAGCTCTTTAAGCCACTTTTTAGACCCCTAGTCCCCAAAACTGCAAACAGGCACTTTAAGTATTATTCATTGGAGTACCACAAGCATTCTCATCAAACAGAGCACAAACCTGTGAATTCTTGTCTCATAGCTATATATCTTCTTCAATTCAATCTCCTACCTTCAACCTTGCTTTTGCCTCATCTTTAGTCTGCATTCTCAATGGTAGTGGGATGGAAAGAGGCTGCCCATCCACTTTAGGTGGTGGGTCACTTTTATTTTAAGGATACACATAATTAGCATGGAGCATATGGTAATTAACTTATCTTAGGGTTGGACCACATCATACCCATTAGTGTATCTCTTCTGCTAATCATTTCTTAAGGATATTAATGGAACTTAGAGTCGGTCAAACCTACAACAGTTTCTGCGTTTGTGTCGTTGACCCTGCCACTTAATTGCATGGCAGGCATTGTCGCGATCTGAGGTTACAAGTTCAATCCCCATTTACCTACTAAAAGAAAAAGAAAGTTACTCGATGCAGTGTAAGTAGGCTGGTGTTCCTACATCCCTCGATGAATTTATTATAATTAATCCTAGATTTTTTCCTATCACCAGTGAACCATAAAGTTGAGATTTGACTATAATGCATACTACTATCAAGGGCTCAATGCCTGCCACTCACAGAAGCATAGTGAGAATCGTGGATTCTCGCAGGATTTCACGCCAAGTCAAGTGTAATACACCCAAAATTAATCTTTCTATTGGAGGGAAAACTTAATACTAGAACTTAAAAGATTTCTACCCATCAGAGACAATTCCAGAATTAGCCTATCTTGTCATATAGTTTGACTAATCAATTTATAATTGGAGTGAGAGGAATCCCTTTGGTCTGAGAGTGTTCTTCACTCCAGTCAGAATATGGATTCATTATTTTAGTTTCTGAGTTTAAGAAAAAGTATGTAAACATGGCCCATGTATATTTGATCCAGACCCTTTAATTTGTCATCATCCAAGCCATGTCCCAACTGTTTTGGGTTTACTACAGAAATCTGGTTACGCAATTCCAAAACATTCAGGCCATATCCTCCGATAATGCATACACGTCTAAATCATATTTCACTACTTTGATCCATGTCTTGTATGACTTTTTTCTCTTCTAATTATAGCCTTTGAATAAAACAAAGCATCCATTCTCAGTGATGCCATTTATGGCCTTCATAGCACATGATAAAATCATTTTAATAGTTTCTCCTCTATCCTATCACCTATTGAAGCTACTTCTAGGTTCGCTCGGATGCACTACCGAACCTCTTTTTGATGTTCTTTTTTATTTTTGTTATCCATTAAAAGGTTTAGGTAGCTGATCCATATAATCTTGATTGGGTACTCTGCATTAACTAATCGTTCGTTGGTATTAAGTGGCATGAAGGACACAAATCTCTTAGTCCTTCAAAGACACTAAAGCATAAGCCATATAGATACATATACAAAATGTACACTGACAAAAAGAATGTGAAGGACGATCAAGGGATGCTTATAAATTAGTAGTAATCGAAGGGAACAGAATCAGTAAAAGGGTGTTTAAGAGAGCATCTAATCCTTGTTCGAATATATATAGCACTAATGAACTAGAAATGATGTGCAAGAGGAGCTACGGGCTTTAAGAACTGACTTAATAATGTCTTAGCCTTGAAGTACTTTTAAAAGTTAAATATCCAAGATGTTTCATCGGTAAATGTATTCTTTTTTTAATCCATTCAAAGAATGGAATGCTACATGAAATTTATAAGAATGTGTTCGGTGCTATTCATGCATCCTATGATAGTTTTCTAATTAAAAATTTTCATTCTTAATAACTAGCCATGCTAACTGATATCTGTCTGCTTAGTGAGCAGCTCGAACATTTACCTTCATTGATAAGCCTTGGAAAAGTTAAAACTGCAAACCTGACTGTTTAGATAGTCTGAAGCTTCTTTAGAACTTTTGAGCTTCTAAGACATATTCCCAATAGACGGGGTCATCGCGTTAGCAATCCAAATAATGAACTTGGAACTGTTTACTTTCCAAAATTATGTGTATATTAAAAATATTTCAGTGATTATCTTTCATTCAGTACAAAGCAGACATACTGCTAAAGACTTCTGACTTATCAGAAAGTATTCATCAGTCAGATGCACAGGATGTGAAACTCTCTCCATTCAAGCCAATATGAATAACCTGAAACACTGTAACCATTAGGGTATGTTTGGTTGCCGAGAAAATAGGAGAAAACATAGAAAAGAAAAGAAAATTTTGGATTTCTAATACAATTCTTAGACGTGTTTTTTTCAATTTTCTTTTCTTTTCTTTGTTTTCACTTGTTTTTTCAACAACCAAACATAGGGTTTCAAATTCCAGATAATAGCAGTCAAGGAAAGTAGATTCAAGCTAACAGCCTCCAACAAAACCTTGAAGTAAAAACATGATTCAGACACAAAGAAACCATGCACTTTCTACTAATGTGATGGAAAAATCTGCTCTTCAAGTGATATAGGGCATGAACAGACCTCCAAGCATATTTAGCAGATATCCAGGCACCTTGAATCCTTCGAAAATTATACAAATCGAGACAATTCTAAAAACTGATGATAGCTTATATCAAATTTGAATAATTCAGATTTCATATAAATGGTAGAAGTCTTTTCTCCGATTCTGATTCACCTTGTGAATGGTCTAAACAAACATATGTGTTGAAACTTTGAACCCTGCTGACTCTAGGTAGATGAATTCTGTTGGGAATGTAGACAACCTTTAGCAGATTGCCCGGAGGGGTGGCAGGGGGGGCAGCACCCCCCTGCGACGGCCTAGATTGCCACGAAAATCGATATTTTACGTTTTTGCAGGGATATTTTTGGCTTTACAGTTTAACCCTCAACATATAGCTGTATGCTTATTTTTTTAGGTTTAACAAGTGTGAGAAGTGGCCGTAATTTTTTCTAAGAGAGAAAAACTGTGTATTCCGTATCTTCAATATAGTGAATTGGTGTGGCTCCCGAGGACGTAGGCACGTTGCCGAACCTCGTATATCCGTGTGTTTTGTCTCTATTTTCTTCTCTGCAAATTTTTCTATTTGTTGTGTGATTTCTGTGATTCATAGTCTTTCAAGATCGAAGGGTTCAGGGATTAAACGCGTTGTTTAAATCCCAACAAATTCGTTAGCACTTAAACATTTTCTCTACGAGAATGTCATCAACTTACTAAAATACTACAATATATGAAGAATAACTAAATAAGTATAGAGATAGATAGGATTAAGAAAAAAATGTCTAATATACTTTTTAACTAATCAAGCCATATGTTCCTTCACATATACTCCCCAAATGGTGAACTAGGATAGTGTTTATTGTTAGCTCTAGAGCATTTGGTTTGGCTCTAGGCCAGACTGTTTTGATGGTTGGTGTTGCTATGCTCCTTTACTTTCTTCTCCTTGCTCACATTTCAATCTTTATATATGACAGTTTTGACGGTTGAAGGATGTGAGATTTGTGCAAAAGCATGCTAAGACAATGAAACGATTCTAAAACAGTAAAACAAACAAAGCAAAATAAATAACAAACCACAGGAGGAGACACGAGATTCACGTGGTTCGGCAAGATGCCTACGTCCACAGACAACGATGATCAATCCACTAAATCAACAAAGAGATTTCTACAAAACACTTAGAAATCCTATTCCCCTTTACACCCTTTTTTTCGGATCTCTCTTCACCTCTTTGAAAATAAACCCTAATACCCTTATATACCTACGGGTCGTCAATGGGTCATCAAGAATCCGGGTAAAATTCATGACAACTTCCCAACAGTGAGATTTATGACAGTATAAGAAGATTAAAATCATTGTTGGAGTAGGTTAAGTTGTGAGGGTATATATATGGAATTATGCAGCAAATAAAAAAAATTATCAAATGAAAAACATGCTCTACAAAAACTATTCAGTACGAGGAGAATCCTAGAAGGATCAGCAATGGTTGCAAGATCGGAAGCTCTTCCTATGATTGATCCTATAAATTGGAAGGCTTCACAAAAAAATTACAATGAATGTTCATACAATTCAGGTTGATTCAGTTCTCAATTCATACACATATACAATTTTATTTCCGAACTGATATTCTCATGTACTCTGTAATCAATTAAAATTACCTTCTTCATGTACATTTATATTTTGTTAATATTTACATTGAAATCACTTGTAGATTTACTCAATATTAAATTTAATTCAAAGATGCTTTATGGCATTAAACAATATTAGAATTAATCTGAAATTACATATTAGAATTCGAAAGTAACTCAATAGTATCAAGAGATTCAGTTAGAAATTGTCATCTGGTCATCAAAGACAGACAGGGAAACAAGATTATAAGTACCCACTGAAGTATATGAAAAATTCAGGCCTCTTATCTTCCAAATTCCAGAGTCTTTATTATAAGAAAGTCATGACATGAATATGAAAAAAAAAATTGGCTACAAATAATATTAAATCTCATTTTTTGCTCAAATCATATCAGGAGATCCTCTTGAAAGCAATAAAACAATAAGAGTCTACTTGAAATTAGAGCATGGGGTTTTATGAATCAAAGGCTTCTATCAACTAACAAAGCAGATAGGAGGGAGATCAAGAGAGTTCCAAAGGGACAATTCGCTGTCGTTGAATGAAGAAGAAGACCCTATATCTGTTGAAGTTTGTGGGTTCTCCACTTGTTTCTGAACCTGCAACTCGGCGTCTTCTTGTTCCTCTTTATTCTCCTCCATGTGATTCATAGTACAGGAAAATCTGAGATTGGTTAATTGATCAGACCTTCCTCTTCCTTTGACACTTCCGGATCCAAGCTTCAACTTTAAGCACTCAGGTATCCCATTGAAGGCATAGAGAGAGGCCGAGAATTTCCGCTCATACTTCATCCTCTTCATGGCTGCTCTAAGCATCGATGGTTCGTCCCCATAATTCTCCTGCTCCATTGGTTCCATGATTTCATCTGCGATATCAAATGGAGAGCAGTAACCATATAATCCAGCATCATCCACAAATTGGAAGTCCATGATCCCTGGATTAATCCCTTCTTCCCCTTCTTCTCCTTCCCCTCCAGAGTTAGTGTCACCACTGGAATACTGACCTACATAATCCCAGTTATAATCAAAACCCAATTCTGTTACCCCACCATCTTCTTTTTCGGAGAAACTGGATGCAAGACTTGAAATCATGTAATCACTAGTATTTGTAGTAGCAGTAGTAGTAGTAGTAGTAGTAATAGAGGTTGTAGAAATAGTGCTATTGTCGTTGGTAGTGGAATCTCCGGGCTCGTTAAGGAAATCAAGAAATTGAATGTCTTCTGCTGTTTCTACACTATATTCTTGTTGTTGCTCCTGCTGCTGTTGGTTGATGGGGGAAGAAGAATTGTTTCTGGCTTTGAGCCTAAGGAGGAGAAGATTGGTGATCCTTGAGGGAAGAGCAGGTGAAGAAGAAGATGACGGGGAACATGGCCAAAAGTTTGTGCGGGTGTTGGTGCCACGGAGCAAGCAGGCGGCCTCATCATAGGCTCTAGCCGCTTCCTCAGCCGTGTCGAAAGTGCCCAACCACACTCTTATCTTCTGTATAGTATCCTTGATCTCGGCCACCCACCGGCCTGATGGCCTTTGTCGCACGCCCACAAACCGCTTCCTAGCTCGCCGTGCTCCTCCTGTTTCTGCCGCCGCCTTCATCATCTCATCCCACCCCATACTTCCATCATTATAATCTTTCTCTTCTCCTCCCTCACTGGCCTTTCTCTTCCTCACCATTTTCTACCTTCCTTTGTATCAAGTTATTCTCTTTCTTTCTCTCTTTTTCTATTCTTTCTTATCTCAGTAGACAAGTAGGAAATTAGGAGGAAGAATCTCTATATGACTGGCTTCTGTTGTGTCAATCTAAGATTAGTTGTATGTATTTATAAGAGAAGAGAGGAGATGCTGTAAAATAAGAGAGGAGGGTTGAAAAGGTCTCTACTGCTTGTTTCTATGTCCTTGTTCTCTCTTATTTTCGGCTTGGTATCAAACCATATGGAGGTTGCTCTTAGAGAGAGAGAGAGAGAAAATATATATATGTTTGTGGAATTGTGGTGCAATTAGTGAATTTTTCATTGACCAAGCCAAAGACTTAACATTCTTTTTGTTGTTGTTTTATCATCAAAACTCATTTTTAATTTGTGAATTCAAGCTTTGAATTGGTCCTTTCTTTTCTTGCTCCCTCTTTTATTTTTATTCATTTAATTTGCTTAGAAGCTATATCATGCTATACTTTATCATATGTACGGTAGAGAAATATTCCTAGATGCAGGTAGCAAGGTGGATCTCTATATATGTAGAAAATCAGAGAAGGTAATCTGCAAGCAAAAATTACAAACTACAGAAGGAACGAGTACAAATAGATTTGCTCAAACACCTCCCATGCAAATCATCTAGTGTTAGAGAAACTGCAGGATAAAACAGTCATTTGATGCCTTATGGAGACCAAGTACCTTAGAAAGCCATGCATGGGTTTCATGAGGAGGAATATGTAAAATGACCTATAAGCCCATGCAGCTTTTCTAAAACCACGGGGGTCTTTCTGCATCTCAATATTAACCTCATGAGGCTATCAGAAGGTCTGTCTTGGGTTTGCCTAGCCCCCAAAAGGATCAAAAGACTACTTTTGGATAATTAACCATGGATTAGAAGCCTCTAATCATTTTGCTTTTTTCATTGCCGATGAGATATAAGAAAAAATATTTCTCCAAAGCCCCCACCACAAAAAGAAAGTCTAAACCACAATAGTTGATATTAAAGGGGTATCTGATTTTTTTGTTTATAATATTTCTTCTTAATCAAATTTAATATTCATAATCCGGTGGTATCAATCGTGTACTCGGATCGTGTACTCGTATTATTCGTTTCTTCTTCGCCCTCTTTCTTTTTTAAATTCGATAATAGAATGGGCTTTTCGTCACACACTAAGCAGAGACAAAGACTTCCCTGGACTAACTAGATGTTTGCTGCCCCGCCTGCAATGGATTGTAAGCAGTTAAACTCATTCAGTGGACTCTCTCATGTCATGAGTCAACTCGCCGAGTTCTCGAGTTTCTTTCAATCGCCTTGGAGTATTTATTCAAGTTTTACCCGTACGTATTGAATTGAACATGCTGAGCCAAATCTTCTTCATATAAAACCTGCAACGAATTTTATGAAACCATGCTCTATTATAGCTTGTTATATTAAGATATCGAGCTCTCTTCCAATTGAGTTGACTCAATCGAGTCCTCAATCAGCTAGCTGACTCCACCAAGATTATGGGTTGTGGTTGTGATTATAAATTTTAAGTAATTCACTTGAATCATTTCAGGAATTCAAGTAATTCACATTATGGCCTGGTACCCTCGCTGTTTTCTCTTCTCGAATTCTTCTTAGACTTATCTTTCCAAGTTTAGAACTTATAGGCTTTAACTGAGTTGCCACGAAACTCGAATCGACTCAGCCGAGTTATGGATAGACTCAGATCGAGGTCTAAGGCAAGAAAGAGTAATTAATATTTAGTGTTCTATATGTGATTTGTATCCACGCCGCAAAATTCAGGAAAAAAAAATAAAATTAAGGCTGATACCAAAGGAAGAGACGAAGATGGCCAAACGACGAGAATCTTTCATTTTTTGTGTTCGTTGTGTTGGTTTCTTTTTACTCATTGATATTACCACCCATGGACATGGCCATGGCCAGAGAGAGACAGAGGACCTCGTTGGAATCGATTGTTCTAACTGTATTGAGAGAAATGAAGTTAGTGAAAAAGATGCTACTGTGGAACTTAAGGGAAAAAATCTATTAAAAAAATACTACGTTAATTTGTTACCCAATACAATTTTTATATTTAGGGTTGATTTTGACTTGTTAAAAGAATAATATCTTGAAGCTTCACAAAAAGCATCAGTTAGAGAACGGATTTGGCCTTGCTCGTGCAAAACCGAAAACCATCTTGCCTAGATTCAGCTTTGGACATGTGGCGATAAAAAAGAGAAAAAAATTTCAAATGGGGAGAAGTCAAAAAAATATGAGAGAAAATAGAATGACTATCACCACATATCGGTTTTCTCCCACAAGCAAGACGGTTTTGATCTTGCTCTTGCAAAACCAAAACCGTCTTGCCTAGGTTCAGCTTTGGACATGTCGCGATAGAAAAGGGAAAAAAATATCAAATGGAGAGAAGTTAAAAAATAGGAGGGAAAATGGAATGACTTATCGCCACATGTTGGTTTTCTCCCACAAGCAAGACGGTTTGGACATGTGGCAATAAAAAGGGAAAAAAAAATCAAATGAAGAGGTCAAAAAAATAAGAGGGAAAATGGAATGACTTTTCGCCACATGTCGGTTTTCTCCCACAAGCAAGACGGTTTTGGTCTTGCAAGAGCAAGACCAAATCCGATCCCCATCAGATACCATTCTCCTGCCTCCACGTGGAGCTTCCCCTCACAGTGTAACATCTTTTTCTCAAAACCTGTTAATGTGTTAACAAACAGGTTGCTAGGTGGGGATGGCTTAAAACCTGAAAGGCAAACAACTCCCCCGCCCCCCATTTACCTGATTTTTAAATTAAAATAAAATTCATGTAAAGATGCATTGAATGAAGGTCAATAAATAATTTTTTTTAAAAAAAATGAAGAGACACTTCTTGGGATTTAAAAAGGTGCATCTGACCGTTAGGTGTATCTATAAATAATTAAATAGGAATTATTTTAATTTTTTAATAATATAAAAGTCATTGGAAAACCTTCACTCCCCATGCCGTAGTCCCGACCATCACCAGCCCCTGGGCCAGGTGCGGAGCCTATATCGTATATCATATTATTTATTTATTTATTTATTATTTTGGCAACGGAGGGTGTCCCAAAGCCTCCGAGCCAAATATTAGCCCCTTTGGGTATACACAACAACTCACTTGAAATTATTGTTTAATAATTTAGTAGGGCATATCTACGAGACAAGGAGATAGGTGCCTTAAATTGTTGAAAAAAAAATTATATTATATTATTTAATAAGGCATAGTCATGAGACAAATAGGGCAACTGTCCTAAACTTTTGAAACCAAAATATGTTTTGAGTGGCGCTAGATGCACCCCAATATTGGATGACCGCCCATTATTAAAAATTACAAACTATATACCATTAAATTCATATAATTACTTGTAAACACCAAAAACAAAAAATGAACTATAAATCTTATAATTACACATCAATTACATGTTAAGCATGACATGATGATATCATAGTAACAGAGAGAGATTCAACGCTGGCAATAACATAACACCGTCTTTAGATGAATCCATCTCCATCCGTGTCAAATTTCTCAAAAGTAGCTTGGGACTACAATTTTCATTTTCTCAATCATGTTCATCTAATGCATGTGTAGAGTGGCTGCAATAAAGTCAGAAAATCCACAAGCCTGTCTTTGTTGTTGTTAATCTGCCTCAAGCAAACCAAGAGTAATAAGGTATTGGCTAGTGCCATGTGGCGCAATCAAAGATAAAAACTTTAGACCTCGGTTCAGCTGGACAGTCAGATTTTGGTGTTAACATAAAGAAAATAGATTCTATGTTGATAACACCAACCCAGTCAACAACTTTGATGGTACCCTTATAAAAGGTGCTCTGGCATGGATACTGGTCTATCTTAGAATTAATGGTACCCACAATATCAAACATTTCAGGCTGCGAAGTAAATAGGCAAACGATGCTTTAAATGCTCTTCTTTGAGCAACGAATTTGTATGGAGTAAAGAATAGGAGCAGCGAACAAAATGACTTTCCCACCTAGATTATGTTGGGGGGCGACTATTAAAAGAAGTGATATTGAAAGGCGAAAAAAAATTGGGGTGCAGTATAGCTATGAGCAAGGAGCTAGCTGCTCCGTAAACAAGGAGAAATAATATTCGTAAGATGTGTACGAAGATGTAGGAACGGACGACAAACTTAGTCATAATCCGGACCCCATCCCCTTAGACTAGAATATTTTACACCTACAGAATCATTTTTCACAAATTCTTCAATAATTACCAATATTTTCAATCAACTATCGCTTGCCCCATTACAAGAAAATTCTTGCTCAAGACAATATCCCCTTGGACCTTCACTAGAACATAGCCTAACTGGGAAAATCCCCCACCATTGAGGATGAAGAGAAACGGTGGGAAGCTTCCATCATTCAGATAGAGATTCTTTATCCCATGGTTGAAAACAAAACAAATTTTCGGATGACTTCTTGAAGAAATAAAGAGGCCGATCGAAGATGATCATGTAACCTTTTTTCTTAAAAATAAAAATGGGCTTATTAAGCCTATGGCCCACAGGTTAGACGTTAGCTTTCTGTATAGCCCATTATTAACCCTTAGACCAGCCCACGGTCTAGTGATGCTTAGCCCGCAATCTAGCCCATGGTTAGACTTTTAATCCAACACTTTCCAACCTACTAACCTACTGCTCGGCTTAGCTAAGCCCATATTCAGGATCACCAAAATAGCAAAACTCTATTTTACTATAAAAGGGTTCGTCTATAGTACTCAGGATTTAGAGGTTGAAGCATCAAAATCTCCATGTTTGGTTGCCGGAAAATAAGTGAAAACATTTTTATAAAAAATGTCTTCCTTATTATAATTTTTAGTTATACTTTTTTTTCTTCTTTGCTTTCACTTATTTTCTCAACAACCAAACACGGCTTAAAGTTCAATTGCTTGAAGGCTACATGTCACTCTTGCTAGAAATCGGACAATAACGCTCTGCTTGTTTGGCAAAAAACTTTATGGAAAAAAAAAATTGGAATTAATTTCTCATCAACTTTTTAGACAAATTTTCCCTCAATCATAAAGTAGTATCGGAGAATTACTAGCAGCAAAAACTCATTTTCCAGTGCCAAATACAGTATGTAATTTTTTCCCTAAAAACAATTTCATAAACCTATTCCCCCCCCCCCCCCCCCCCCCCCCCCCAACAAACGCAGCCAAAAGGCCCATTGCTTGCAGGACACATGTCACTTGCAAGACAGTCCAATAGCTGTAAATCAGCACCTAAAAAACTAAGTTTCACTAACAATGATAATTTATTTTCAATACCATTATGGCATTTAGGGTTAGAGAAGATGGACTTAACATGCATAAGTTATGCATATTTTCCAATTTAGAAAGTGGCAAATTTGCATATATATATATTTGACAAACTTAACAATAAACATTTTTCTGTAAAAAAAAGATTTCCTATTTCGAATGACGTGAAAGGACTGTAAAATACGGATTCCATATTTGAGCATGCTCCCTTTCATGTATCATATTTTGGAAGCATTTGAATAGTCATTCTGCTGTAAATGATGCATATCATAAGTATATGAAAATTATATGCAATCTAATCTCTTATGAACCACATAAGTATGAATGCAAAATTATTATTATTTTATGGTGTTTTCTATCGTTCTGTATAGCTTACTGGATTATATAAATCTATATATAATGTTTGACTTTATTCAAAACCTACAGAAATTTTGACTAAGAGGTAAAGTGAAAAAGAAACCCTTTGACCGAGTAAATATGTTAAATCGAAACAGTCAATTAAGAAATTGAAAAAAATTGTTAAATGGATGAGCAAATTAATCATAAATGGCTCATATAAGAACAAGGAACTTGTTATTTGGTACACATATTTGACAGCTATATGCATCTTTATATCCAAAGCATTTTGGTTTAGATAATCTTATAAAAATCCTCTAGAATCAGAATTTGTTACCTTTTTCTTTTTGGTTCATTGGAGGCCACATGGACCTATGGGCTACACAATGAGGGGTAGCCCTCCCCCTCCCATAAACCCCCCAACCTTGCTGTAGGTGGGATTTGATCTCAAGTCTCTTGTTATCACGCCAAGAGACTTCACCAACTAAACTATGTGGTAGCTACACTATTTGTTACCTCATATATATTCAAATAATATGATATTATAACCCTATATTATATGAAGTTAGGGTGAAAATGAATGGATTAGACTCACTACTTCGATTTAGAACTCCAATTGAGTTATGAGTGAACAACTCAAAGGCGAAATGGAAATTGATTTTCAACCTTGAAAATAATTGCAATCGTATGAGAGAAGGCCAGTTATATATGGAATGTAGATAATAAAAGAGATTTTGTATGGCTTATGAATTTTAATTAACAATTGACAGGATTAATATCAACATGTTTTAGCCATGTTGTGCATTTAAAGAATATTTATATGGAACTTAAAAGTTTTGAATGTTCCAACCATGGGCTGATAAATTTAAAATTTCTAGATCGTTGATAAAAAAAACCAAGATGTAAAAAAAGTCTAGATCAATAAGAACATCACATGTAATAGCATAATTACTTTTTGTCATAACTATTAAAAAAAATTATAGATCAACAAGAATATCACATGTAATAGCATAATTACTAAGTGCCCGTTTGGATCAGATTCTATTATCCAGAATTGATTGTGCATAAATCAATTGTGAAATAATGACAATACTATTTGGTTCACACTATGTATAGAATCAATTTTCTGATAGATAAGTGATTCTATGCCAATAATCCTGTTTGGTTCATATACATAATTTTTTTTTTTTTTGGATTTTCTTTCAAAATTTAAGAATATGCAAATGCCTCTACGTAAAAAAAAAAAAAACGATTTTTCCCTCTCAAAATCTCCCTTCATCCCGATTTGAAATAAATTGATTTTTGAGAAATCTATTATAAATAAATCAATTTTTTATGAGTGAACCAAACGGGATTCTCAAGTCTAAAATCACTTAGAATCAGTTTTAAGTGATTAAATTGGAAAAAAATCCAATCCAAACGCCCCCTAATTATCATTACTATAGTAATTCTTGTTGCCATGTGTTATGTGATTGATTTAAAAATAAAGAATCCAGTATGGGAAATTGTATATTTGCTTCATTTGAAAAGAAAAACTGTATAAAGATCAAGTGATGAACAAGATACATTTCAAACAAAGTGTAGTTTTGATGTGTATCATGTTATGTACTATACTGAATATTAGGTATATTTGTAGGTCTCGTGAGTTGTTATTATAGTAACCCTAATGTGAAACAGTGGTAGACATTGAAAAGTGATGTTTAGGTAACTGTAAGAAAGAAAAAAAACATCTTAAGTTGTGTTTTCAAGATGATAAGCTTGAGGTATTGGGTTATTGTGATGTTGATTTTGTTATGTACAAGAATAATGGTAAGTCCACCTCCTCAAGTGTAGTAGCTTGGTATACTTGGGAGTCCGAGTATATGGCTTGTAGTGTAGCTTACAGTGTATAGATGGAACATTTCATAGATGATATAAAGATTTCGTATAGTTGACGGATTATTAGTTCATATGTTTTGTAATAATTAAGCTGCTATAAGAAGGGCAAATTTATTGAATCGAAATTTTGTTATATTCAAAATATTGTTGAAAAAGATAATTGTAGATCCCTTAACAAAGAGTTGAAGTGCAAAATCATTTTCAAGATGTGTGATAGGCACTCCCTACTTTCACTCAAAAAGCAACACTTGTTAAAATAAGAATAGGTAATGGTTTTTAGGTGAAAGCAAGGACAACATGGACATGTAGTGGTTTTTGGCTGAGAGTAGAGAAAACTTGAGAGTAGGGCAACACAACTCTATTTTCAAAGTACGTTAATTTGATAGAACTTAGGAGGCCTAAGTTACTGTACTCCAATGAACTTAGTTATTTTATGACGAGAGGCATAATAAAACAAAAGCATGTAAATTCTAATGATAATATACATGTTCATAATTGTTAAATTCACCGATAAGTACGGGTAAATTTTATGACATATTTAATTATCTGTCAGTTTATTTAGAACTTGATTCTTTTGTCACGAGTGACACACCTGTAAGAGTCTCTCTTATGACACTGATAATTGATAGATCCGTAATTAATTACTCACTCCACTTACTAATACCGACGTACAAATGGAAGTAAAATGAGTAAAAATCGAATTCCAAAGTGGGACAAAAGGACAAAAAAGAACTATGAGAAAATTCTCATACATTTTTTCGAAGAGTGCTAACCCTACTCTCAAGCCTTGCATACTCTCAACCTCCACTAACTACATGTCTCTTTTTTGAAAAGCAATTGTAAAAGTACGTTCTCTCACTAAAAAAAAAAAGACAAATGATTAGTAGAGGCTGAGAGTAAGCAATGCATGTGAGAGTAGTGCTAGCATTCCTCTAAGTTTTCAGAACTTGGGTATCTGAGAACAGTCGGTCCTCTTCTAAGCTAACAACATTTTCCTGTGTCCCTTTTAACACCTCTTTAACCATTGTTAAGGTGGCGTTTGGTATCACTAGTCTAAAAAGAAGTGTTTATTTGAAAATTATGTCTAGTGGGACTTAAGATTGTTAAGTTAAAGGTTAGTTGCATGTTTATATTTTTGAGATTTTAAGGGTAAAAACTTCTACCTTAAAAAGAAGCTACTTTTTGAAGAAGTGTTTTTTACCCCTAAAATCTCTAAAATGTAGACATGCATTTAACCTTCAACTTAACAATCTTACGTCCATCTAAGTATAATTTTCAAATAAGTATTTCTTTGTAGACTAGTGTTACCAAACACCACCTAAGTGTCGTTAAATTAAATTTAATATATTTTTTTTGTTTTTCTAAAACTCAAGGTTAGATTGCTTAACCCTATGGGTGAATGAATCCTAAACTAAGTTGCTAGGTAGTAAAAAAGAGGGTGTGAACGAATGAGATCACGGGGTCAGATTCTAAGCTGACCCTGGGTCCTTTTTCCAATTCCCATCTGAGAAACAACCCAGCGGCAATAAGGGAAAACCAACGGTGCTTTTTACCATCTGACAAATAAAAGGAGTGAAGCCCATCAACCATGATGGACCGCCATAGCATAGCAGATTTCTGCAGCTACAAATGCCGAGAGCTTGGGAGAGCTGAGGAACGTATTCACAGCGAAAATGTTTCAATTTTCGATTCGAGGAGGTATTAATCAATTCATCCACTTCGATCAATGAAGAAACCCTAATCATCTATTATCTTCGTCTCTCATGATCATTTTAAAGAATTTATTTATGCTTATGTTGCAGCGAGAAGCTTTAAATCATGGAGATATCAGATTTCTGCTATCGGAGCCTCCCATCTCTCAACAGCTACCCAGTCATCGCTGAAGCACGCAAACCCTTCGGTAACCTTAGATGTGAAAAGAAAGATGATCTACTAGGGTTTTGTCTTTTTCTTTTTTAAATATTATTTCTGGAGTTTCTCTATCTTGTTCTTCTTGTTATTTACAGATGAGGATTCCCAATCTTATTGGAGGGGAATTCGTGGATTCGCAAGCGAGTACAACCATCAATGTCGTAAATCCTGTAGGATCAGAAATGCCATACATCTCTCTCTTCCTATTAAATTTTAGAGTGTAAATCATAGCAATGCAGTAATTTCTTCTTGAATTTATTGCTCGATTACAGGCAACACAGGAGGTGGTTTCTCAAGTGCCTTTAACTACTAATGAAGAGTTCAAAGCTGCCATTAGAGCCGCAAAACGGGCTTTTCCATCATGGAGAAACACACCTGTAACTACCCGTCAGCGCGTCATGTTCAAGCTCCAAGAGCTCATTCGAAGAGACATGGTAAGTTACATAAGAATTTTGACTTCATTGATTTCAATTTATTTTTTTGCTATAGAGTTTGAATGTTGATATGGGTGAATTTATATTATTTGTTTCCAGGATAAGCTTGCCATGAATATTACCATTGAACAGGGTAAGACGTTGAAGGACGCCCATGGTGATGTGTTCCGTGGATTAGGTTAGTAAGCTAATTATCTTTTATTATTTGAGAAGAGTAATTGGAACCTGAGTTTAATTGATAATGGTCGGGGTATGTGAATTCTTGGCTTTGCTCTTGTAGAGGTGGTGGAACATGCATGTGGAATGGGAACTCTGCAAATGGGGGAGTTTGTTTCAAATGTGTCGAATGGAATTGATACATACAGTATTAGGGAGCCACTTGGTGTTTGTGCTGGAATATGTCCCTTCAATTTTCCGGCAATGATTCCCTTATGGGTATGCATGCTATGTTTTTATCTTCTTCTATTTTGTGTTTTTCATCTCGATCATAACTGCAGTCAAGGGAGTGACTTTGGTTAATTCTTAGTACATGTTAAGCTTCTTATTGCTTTTTGAGATGCTTAGATATGTCATTATCAGCACTTTGGTTAGGATCAAGTAGTGTTGCCTAGGCAATGCTTAGGCCGCCGCTTTGCCTTATATATGTCTTTAAATTTGAGCACGCAGATTAGGATTGAGCAATGCTCACATAAGAGTTAGATGTTACTTACAAAATGAATAAATAAATAAATAGTTTTACTTAATGCCGGGAGATATAATGAAAAAAAGAGCAGTCAAAAGGTTTAGGGGAATGTTGTTTAGCAACATTTGGCACTTCCTTTGTCAAAGAAAGAGAATGCCGAATCCCTCCCTCCCTCCCTCCCTCCCTCCCTCTGTTTTTACCTTTTCTCTTTGGTCACTAATCCACTAAACTATTTTGCTTTTTCAGATTCATTTGGCATGCATTACTGCATTATTCAATCGTTAACTATCCTCTTTATTTTTTGCACTGATGTTTTTTTGTCACATTTATGCTTTATTTCCAGTTATATATATTTTATTTTCAATAATGCATGAATATCTTTGAATTATATAAAATTTAAAAAGTAAAATAAATCTTTGTTTCCTTGGCATCACTCAAGCAATGGTTGGGCGATGCCTCACCTAGGGAACCCCTATCTTGCAGGTATTGCCTGGATGGTTTAACTACATAGGTATCGAGTTTAGAAAGTTCACTAGAGTAACCTGTAGACAGCTGTCTCTGTGCTTGTTTTCTATGAGGTTGCTATAAACTTTAGTTATTCAGAACATCATTACTACCCGTACAAGTAAAGGTAAAAAAAGAAAAAAAAAAAGAAAGGATCTTCTGAATATCATTTGTATGATTTCTACAGATGTTCCCTATGGCAGTTACATGTGGCAATACATTTGTACTAAAGCCATCAGAGAAAGATCCAGGTAAATGTTATACCCTAGCATTGTGTTCATAGTCTTCATATACATTTTCGTTAGATGAGGTTTTGTGATTTGATAAAAAATCCAAGGATCAAAAGGCGTGTATATATCTCCTTTTGAAGTAAAGGATTCATCACTTACAAGGTCCTATAAAACTTGGGATACAATCTCTTAACTATGCTGAATAGAGCCATCCTAGGATCTGGAGGCACTTGTATATGGGTGAAATTTTAAACAGTATTTTGTAATATGAAAAAAATAAAGTTTTGGGTGGATAGGCCCTGCAAACTCTTGATCGCGGTACAAAAAGTCAACCAATAGAACTACATGGCTTAAATTGTTAGGTTACAAATTAAAATGGTTTTTCCACATCCTTTTCAATGCTATTGGTGCACATTCTCATCGGTGTGTACGATTATTACCTTGGGTGTCTCCAACCTTAAGAAGGTGCAAATAATTATTGACTATGTTACTTAGTCAAGCATAATTATTGGATTGTTATGGATGAGGCTTAAGAAGGTTCAAACTTGTTTCTGATATGGTGCTTTAGGCATTCTTTTTTCCTTCTAAAATCCAGAGACTTTCACTCTGTTATCAACTGTAGTGGGGTAAGATGTTTCTCAAGTGGAGTTTCAGTTCATATTATTATGTTCTATCTGCATTGGGCACAACCCAATGACAAGAAAAGGATATGAGACCTCTCATCTTAAAACTTCGTAGCTAAAGTCAGGAATATTTGTCTCTACGGTTGTAGGTTTTTGTTGCTTCAGTTATTTTAGTAGATGATAAATCCGTAGTACCTTCTTACGCTGGTGTCACATAAACTGGTTCAGAGATGCAGGTGCTGGCTCAATTAGTCATTATTTTAATCTTCTAGTTTCATCTTGCAGAAGCTGCCAAATTTCGTGACCATTTGGTTGTTGAATATTTAGAATACAATCATCCAGAGTTCCATTTAACTAGCAGCTTTTTATCTGTATTCTAGAGAGTTGGAGACCATTTTGAGACCAAAAAAGAATCTATTAAAAACATTTGTACCATGATTCTTCTTTTCAAGAGATATATTTTGGACTATTAATCTTGCCTGAAAAAAAACTGGTATGTAAATCCTGGTCGTTACCATCTGGTTTGTGTTTCCTGTTCTATGTAGTTGCCTATATAAGGAAAACATTATTTTTGTTGTTCAACAAACATGAGGAACATCTTATAGCAAGTTTTTTGATTGATTATCGACATATATCTTTCAGGACCCCACAAGCATGATAGAATCAAACAATCAAAAGATATACTCAGAACCATGAAATTATTTATCCCCTTGTTACTTGTTAGTGCATGCCAATTACCTTAAACTCCTTATAATATTGACTATATGACGGTAAATATGTTGTCCGTCTTGCATCTCTGATGGGCATGTTTCTTTTATTTTCCCGTGTAAATCCATCTCTAATATTATATGATTTTTCTCCAACCTTTAACATGGCTAAGCTGGTTTGTTACTTTGGTGTTCTTTAGGGGCTTCTATGATACTTGCGGAGCTAGCAATGGAGGCTGGTTTACCCAATGGTGTCTTAAATATCGTTCATGGCACCAACGTAAGCTTTGGCATTAGTAATATTTAAGCTCTTATTTGGTTAACCTCATTTGACCTAAGAAACTGCAATGTGGAATATTAAGTCGAAATGGAGTGTTCTTCTGACTAATGTTTCAATGGGTGAAATCCAGATCATTTAGGACTCGTTAAAAGAGAATCTATTGATGAATCAGTGGGAAACTTTTTTATATCTCTCAAACTTAACTTTTTAACATAAGGTTTCTTATGAGCATTCAGTCATAAAGGTCGATAATTTTGGTTAGAGCTCTTTGACATTTACTCTGTTTGGGAATTATCGTGGTGTGTGGGGGGGGGGGGGGGATCATTATGTTATTTTCTCATGTGAAAAAAGTAGTTCTTTTTGCAAAGTATGATGGTAATCAAGAAGTTCATGATTAGTTGCAGCTACCAGATATTTCAGTGCCAACTTTACTTGGTCTAATCTGCAGGAAGTCTTGTTTGTCTTTTTTTTTAGTCGATAATCCAGGCAATTATAGATAAGAAGCAAAAACCAGAAACTACAAAGATAAAGTCAGAGCATAGTTCACGAGGTCGTGAACCGATACTCAGAACTAAAAATAAAGAACAATGCAACCCTGATACCAGCTTCATAGCCACTATACAAATTAGGTTGACAATAAACCCAATTTCACCCCCGCCTACCTAGCGGAGCACCAGGCCAACACCAACGAATGGATCCGAGAACAAATATGATAGAGAGATGGGGGAGAGTTCTAAAAAAATCTCTTGTTCCCCTCCTTCCAAATGGACCATGCTATAACACCCTACAAGACCATCCTTGAGCCACCCCACTTGCCAACTCCCAACAGGATAAGAAGTTGTGAAATGAAGAGGGAAAGACCCAATCTACACCCACTCGTGAAAGAAAGAAACTCCAAATCTCACATGCTACTAGACAATGTAAGAGTAGATGATCTACCGACTCTTTCGCTTGGAGGCACATAAAACAACAATTAGCCATCCTCCACCCTTTAGATTTCAAGTGATCACATGTGAGAATTTTATTCAAAACCGCATTCCATAGAAAGAAAGATACTTTTGTAGGAATGCCTGAATTCCACACAGTCTTATGAGGGAAATGGGCGGATGGAGTAGGCCCAAACATCTGAACTAGAGATCTCACTGAAAAAAGACCCTTGTTGCTTCTAGATCAAACTCTGCAGTCCCGACCCTGAGAGACCGAAGGACATGACCCCAGATGCTCTAGAATTCTACCAAGCTTGACGACTTCCCAATCGTTTAACCCTCTCCTTAAACTAGGGCACCAAACAACCCCCTCACGCTCCCTATCGATGTAATCCTTGACTGTCGCATCTCTATCCAAGGCCATATGAAATATGGTATCAAAATCATCCTGCAATTTCGTGGGGCCACACCACACATCTTTCCAAAACCTGATCTCTGATCCCCGACCAATTTTAAACTCAAAAAATGGGACTACTAATAGCGCAACTAACACGATTCCCTTCCATAGCCCCACCTCGTGTGCCCTCTTAACTTCCTTTGGAACCCAACAAGAATGTTCCTTGTTTTTAGTTTCATTAGAGTGGGAGAAGAAGTTTGGCATGCTTTCTTAGGAGGCTCTCTTGAGACCCATTTTAGATCATTGTCCCATCATGATCTCTATCAAAGTGATTAAACGGGAATCTTTTGCTTTCATTTGGAGAAAAAAAACATGTGGTTATCACACCCCTTCTTCAAAGAGGAAGTTTAGAATGCATAACTGCAAAATTGAATGACGCTCTAGGCATAGGTTTTTGAAGAAACTTCAGTTTTCAAAATACGAGGGATGGTTTGGAATATGACTTTTTTTGAGCTGTTGGGGAAGTCTGGTTTCAAGATTATTAATAAGCTCAACAAAATTGATAAGATTGCAAAAGAGAGACCTTTTGGGAGATAAGATCTCGAAAAGAGCTAGATTGAAAGAGAACTTTGAGGACATCCTTATTAGGATGAAATAAGCAAGGATTAAAAATACGGTTTTCGAAGGTGTATCGATCCCAACCGAAACCTATACGTATCGGTTTCGGTATCAATTTTGGATGATATCTAGTATTTTTTTATTTTAAAAAATAATCAAATGAGTTATAGCCTATTGGAACCAAATTTACCATATATAAAGTCATGACAAGCTACTCAAAGATAAAAGTAGCAAACACAATTACAATTACACTATGAATTAAAACATATATAACTAATAAACGATACGTATCGCCTGTTTTGTATCAGTATGAATATTGTACAGGGGGCTACTGAAACCTAATATGGTGGTTGGTGACCCGAGTGATGTGGCAAGGGAAATTGTTGGCAACAAAATTGAGAAAGAAGTGGATTAAAAGAGGGATTGAAATATTGGCCAATGGTAGGAGGAAGAAGTGAAAAACTTTACTCAAAAATCGTTGTGACAATATGGTGGTTGGTGACCCGAGTGATGTGGCAAGGGAAATTGTTTTACTATTTCTCGTCTCTATTTAGCTATACCAGGGAGCAGAGTAGGGCAGAGGTCATGGGGTTAGAATGGGGATGATCTTGGATGACTGGGAACTCTGTTTTTGAGCACAATAAAGACAATTCTAAGGATTGATGTTTTTCACTTTAGGATTCTTCCGAGAGTGTTAGGAGATGTTAAAGATTACATTATGCAATTGTTTGAAGAATTTTATGGAAGGGCAATGTTGAACTAGAGCACAAATGTATTTTATTCCTCACTCTCATCCCCCCCAAAAACGAGTTAGTGGCTCCAAGGACTTTAGACCAATTAGCTTGATGGGGAGGTATTGAATCTTTGAGCTATAGGATGATAAAGAATACATGTGAATGCAACGGGTTCAGCTGGATAATAGTTTTTTTTTTATTAGTAAAAAGATCCTCATATATATATATATATATATAGAGAGAGAGAGAGAGAGAGAGAGAGAGAGAGAGAGAGAGAGAGAGAGATGATACAAAACAAGAAGATGGTAGGGAGGTTATTGAGTAGTAAACTCCAAGCGGAGATGGCAAAATAAGCCTACATAAACCTATAAAAAGAGGAAAGAGAGGAAAAGAAGCCTAGCTACTATAGCAAAGACCAACAAAAAATGTGCCACATGATCGATTTATGTAGCTCTTCTCATACGATCAGCTGGACAATAGGATTATAAAGAATACAAATCTCTTTTTCATAAATGTTTGAAGGTTATTTTAGGTTTGAAAATAAACTTGGGAATAAGCAGTTTAGCGGGGTTAATTTGAGCAATGAGCCAATGAGGAGGTAGAAAAGTCTACAGATTTCTTGGGATCTGGCACTGGAATTTGTCTATCAAATACCTCAGAGTTTTAGCCTGTGCTAGTTTTAAAATCGTTCAGTCTTGGGATCTAGTGGCGAAAGTTCGGGAAAAGGTTGACAATGTGGAAGGGGAATTATATTTCTGGGAGGCTCACCCTTATCAAGTCCACCCTTGCTAAATTCCATGTGTACTACATGTCCCCTTTTAAGATTCTTGATGAAGTGGTGAAGAAGCTCGGGCAGATGCAAAAGTGTCTCCTTTGAGAAAGTAGTGAGGTGAAAAACACTTGGTGGGCCTGGAGAGTTCTACTTGAACCTAAAGAGGCGGGGCTGAAATTTGGGAGATTTAAGGAGAGGGGAATGAAGCTCTTCTTAGTAAATGGCTGTGTAGGTTTCTCCTTGAGCCTAATCGTCTTATGGGTTTTGATTATTCAGGCTTCAGAGTAAGTATGGTCTTGATGCTAATGGATGTTATTCTAATTTCTAAGCAGGCTCCTAGGTTTAACCTTTGGTATCCAAGACGTTTCTTAGTAGTATTCTTCCATCATTCCTCCTTGTTATCAGATATGATATATAGTACGGTCATAAAATCAAGTTTGGGATGACATTCGGTGGGAGATATAGTGTGGAGTTCTCTTATTTTTGGAAGTGCATCTCGGTCCAAAGACGCTTGCATTTTTTATACTGCTTGTTCTTTCTCTTCTGAATATCTGATCTTGTAGATAGTGCTTCATACTGTGGATAATTGAAGGATGTCTTTCTTGTGCATTCTTAGCTCAATGTTTCTCTTTTAAGTCATACTTTGAATTTGAGTATTTGACAGTATTGCATCTATTCCTACATAAGGTCACAACTCCATTTACTCATCCTAAGGTCAGCCTTTGTTTGTATGCGTCAACGCGTGGTGTCCTTCAAAGAAAAAGTAAGAAAACAGCCTTATTTCCTCATATGTGTATTATGTACAAGAGCAATGGTGAACTCTTTAATTGCCCATTTATCCATTGCGAGGTAGCCCAGGGTATTTGGAATTACTTCTTTAATTGATAGGTTTGTCTTGGTTCTCGCAATCAAAAATTTTCGATGTGATATCTCATTGGTCTTCCGTCCTCTTTGGCAAAAGGGGCATGTTAATATGCAGAAGCAGTGTTTTAAAACCTGAAAACTCGACTCGACTCGACTCGGAAATTTGCTGAGTAGAGTCAACTCGGAAACTCAGGTAAAACTCGTCTGAGTAATGACACCTAAAACTCGGACATATATAATATTTTTCTAATACTATATAGATGGTATAAACTCCAAAGTAATGATAAACCATGCCTAAAATGAGATATATAATTCAATATATACTAAGCACCTCATTTTGTTTCGTATTTATACTTTAAAGTGGGTGGAGTGTATTAAAAAAAAACATAATTTGGTCACTCGAGTAGACTGGTTTACTCGTTTTTTATTTTAACAAAAAAAGTACAAAACTCGGGCGAGTCGGGTGAGTTACTCGGTTTTCAGTGTCAAAACCGAGTTTTACCTAAAACTCGACTCGAAACCTGGACGAGTCGAGTTGACTCGACTTGGCCGAGTTTCGAGTCAACTCGCTGAGTTTTAATACTATGTGAAGAAGTATTGATCTTGTTATTATTTGGGAGTTATGGAAAGGGAGAGATGGAAGAATATTTGAAGACAAAGCTCTTGCTCATAATTGAGTATACCAAGGCGATGATGTCATGTTACATATCTACTTCTCCTATTTCTAAAAGGGGTTTGTGTGCTTGTTTTTTCTCATCTATGACATTGCCTCCTTACTGATCTAAAAGAAGGGCTGATTCTTGTTCATGTCTTCTGGTAAGTACAAAAACTTGGTCCCCTCCTCTAAAGGATGTTTTGAAACTCAACTTTGATGGATGCTCTTGGGCAACCTGGGCCTCTCCAGGATTGGTGGTGCGCATAGGAGTTTTGAGGGGCACCTTATCTACATCATACTGGGCCAGTTAATGAAGGAAATTCCAATAACATAGCGATGGGGTACGTTGCTTACGTAATTTGAAGACTTGGCCTCTTCAGTGTAGTTATTGAAAGAGACTTAGGGAACACATTAGAATGGGCAGCTGGTAAAGGGAAGGGACAGTGGAGAATCTCTAACTTAATCAAGGAGGTCCTTGTCTTTTTATCTTCTCAAGGTAACATCTTGTTTAGAGATTGGTTAATGATTTGACGGACTCCCTTGATAAGGGAGGTGTGGGTGGGGGCAGAGATGTATTGTGGAATGTAGAGTCGCTTCTTTGTAATTGTTTTCTTTTTCATTTATGTTGATTCTTGAGGGTGGTAATTATTCTTCTTTTTTCCTCTTTTGCATTGCTTTTTATCTTAATAAATTCATTTCCTATCACCGATAAAAATGTGGAATATTTTATTGATAATCAACTTGTAAACCTTTAAGGGTTTTAATATGGTTGGTTCCTGATGGGGCTACCTCTTTTGGTCAAGACATGGGCCTTATGCTGTTATGCTTAGCATACCCTTTTCTTCTTCAGGATTGGGTTCGATTTAATTTTCTTTATTTGTTTTCTATGAACACATTTATGTACTTTGGTGGATGTTCCAGCGTAATAGTGTTGTCGTTGATAGAGATTGCTTTGCATTTCAATTTGGGCAGGAGATTGTTAATAATATTTGTGATGATGACGATATCAAAGCTATATCATTTGTTGGTTCGAATACAGTAAGTTACTCCTTAAGCTTACAATTCCTAGTTACTAATTTTTATTTGTTGCATCTATATTTAGATGTTTGTGCCATGCCCATAAGTCTGTGTTCAAGTTAATCAGAATACTATGGGTATTCAATAATCACTGTATGCATCCTTCATAAAACTTTTGATTTACTGGGGTCTAGTATGCAGTTCTTTTGTCAAAAGAGTATTCTTTCACCATCCATTTGTGTTTGGATTAGTCACATTTCTAATGACAGTCAATATTTCTTAACGATAGTGAATATATATATACACACACACACACAAAAAAAAAAAAAAACATGATACAAAGGAGAGGGAACAAGACAAATTACAGTGGTATCACTTGAAAAGCAAGATAATCCCTCACCACATCTTCCTTCGCTAAGAGATTAGCCATCTCGGCAGCCAATCTAGGATCCAAGAGAATGAGATGTTCCTTTGGATCACTAAATCACTTTAGAGACCTCTCTATTGGTGAAGGTAGATCTCCAAGGGTCATGCTTATGACTCGCAACCCACCTAATTGCATTTCTTGAGTCACCCTCAATCGTAAGGGAGGGGAGATCAAGAAACCGAGAAAAAACTATAAAGACCTTGTCGCAACTCGCAATGACCAAATCCTTTGGTTTATTCGACCTAGCGTTCCTTGATGGACCCGAGTAACAAAGAAGGATACTACCTCCCGGTCTCTAATGACCCTTCCAAATGTCCGCTGATCTTGGGTTACCCAAGGGAATCCCATCAAAATTCAACTTAAAACTATTGGTGGGCGGAAGGTTTTGAATGACATAGCTAGGAAAGGCATAGGGGCGGTCACAGCCATCGAAGACCAATTTCTCAATTTTTTGTTGCTCTTAATCCCTTGAAAGACAGGAGAAGTAAAGCCCATGGAAAGAAAGGTCAATTAATAACCCATGAATCCATGTTGGACTTGATCCTATCATTAAAGGAAGAATAACCGAAGCTCTTGCCTTTAAAATATCCTGTTGTTCCTCTCTTTCCATATGAACCAAAGGATTGCGAGACTGGAGGTCTCCACTACAACAAAAACCTGGTATATCATGAGGGAAGAAAAAAATCATTATCAGCTAATGAGAGAAAGTGGAACCAAACTCCCCTAGCTAATCTACACTTAATGAACAAGTAGCTAGAAGACTCTCCATTGTACTTCATACACATCATACAAACATGGAATGAGAGAGAACTTTTCTTCCTCCGCTTTTGGATCATATCACAAATGTTTATCTTGTTATGAGCTATCGTCCAAGCAAACATCTTTACCTTTGAGGAAGCATGTGACTTCTAAACCAACTTTAGGGAAAATGAACTATCTCCTCTCTGTTTCATTCAATACTGGAAAATGAAGGGTTGGCCACTTAATAAATTAGACTGTTCTTGGTTTGAGTGATACTATAAAGAAGGGGATAGGAAATTTGAATAGGGCTTTCATCCACCTAGAGTCCTCCCAGAACTTGATACGATTTTCCATATCGACATAGACGCACAAAAGGAATAAAATAATGCAGGAGGCTTGTAATTGCTTCCCAGGGACAATGATGATTAACATGATTAGCAAGTTTGGAATCCCAGTTGATATCAATACCATATTTGCTTAATAACACTGAAACCCAATTGTTGTTTTGCTCCATTCCATAACTATTTACCCAAAAGTATCCGGTTTCTCTCCTTGAGTCTTCCAATGTCCAATCCCCCTTCATGTGTTTTCGAAACCACCTCCCAAGTGACCAAGCGACCCTTCTTTGTCCCACAAAAGTTCTTTTGAATCTTTTCCAATATTTTTAGTTATTTTTCGAACGCTTCAAAAAGGGACATGTAGTAGATTAGTAGACTTGAATTGGTGAATTTTATCAGGGTTAGTCTGCCTCCTAAAGAAATCTAGTTCCGTCTCCAAGCTGACAGCCTTCTCCTGAATTTCTCGACCACTGGATCCCAAAAAACAGATTTTGGGTTAGCACCAAGGGGTAGCCCAAGATAAGTAAGAGGCCACCTGCCACTCCACATTCATAGTACTAAAGTTACCAAGTACGGGTACAGGTATAATACGACAATGATTTGCTTGGGAAGTACGGGTGTTATACGGCAAAAAAATGGGACAATTCAAAAATAATTAATAATTATAAATAAGTAGGAATCATGATACTAACTAGTAACAATCATTTAATACGGAATATGCGTTTAATATGGTAAAAGTATGGCAAAAATACGCATATTAAACACGTTTAATATGGAATCCGTGTATCAAACACCTATGATATGGCGATACGCATATAATAAGTAATACAGCAAAAGTACGCTGTTTTAAGCGGCAACCCTCCTAAAAGTATTATATGTGTATAATACGTGAATTTGTAATTATGCCTAGTACTAGCAAAATTCAGTGTTTCCTCATTAATGTTTAACTCCCACCAAACAGCTTTTCCCCGTGTTACCGATCAAAAAGAAAAAAAAAAGATTTTCCCCATGTTTATCTATAACCCTGAAAGGACCTCTCTACCTGATCGCTTATTATCTTTGTTATAACTTATAAGTGATACTGGACCACCTGAACCCAAAGAATATCATCATTCTGCCTCAGAACACTAATAGATATGGAATAGGGGTCAAGATCATTGACCTGATCGATGGGTGGAAGGGAGGTGGATGGAAAATTGAGTCATCTGGTAAAGCTTCTGGACCTACTTTTTGTGCAATTCGACAAAATTATCCATGTTTCACGAAATCCTCATCCAAAAAATAACAGCAGCAAGCTTGTCTCTCCATTGTTGAGCTTTTGTGAAGATTATTGTTTGACTTTTAATAGGACTATTGGCAGCAAGCATAGTATTACTTGACCTTTATAAGTTATGTATTTTACTCTTTTGCTCCATTTTTCAAGGCTGGCATGCACATATATGCAAGAGCAGCAGCAAAAGGGAAACGTGTCCAGGTAAACTGTTCATTTTCTTTAGAAACAAGCAGGCAGTCTTTCTCTTCTAAAAATCATGGTTCCTATTTTACCTACACTTTAGTTGAAGTCTACATAGATTGCTTAGAGCTTTAGCTTTTTTCTTCAGTCCAACATGGGGGCCAAAAATCATGCAATTATCATGCCTGATGCAAGCATCGATGCTACTTTGAATGCTCTGGTTGCTGCTGGTTTTGGTGCTGCAGGACAAAGGTGCATGGCACTCAGCACGGCTGTCTTTGTTGGAGGCTCAAAATCATGGTATCACGGTTTCCAGTTTCCATACCTAATTCATTTTACTCATCCTTTTTTACGGGGTGTTCTCTTTGTGGAATTCACTTATCTTGCGGTTTGAAGTTTGTATGCTCCCTTTAAACACTACTTTTTTTTGCCTTCTGCGTGGTTTGAATATTATGTATTCTATTGCATTGTCGCTCTTAAGAAGACTTGTTATCTTAAATATTATTTATATCTGCTGATGAAATACTTGACATGGATGTCTCCAAATTATCTTTCCAATACTTTTAATCATCTTTGTCAGTTGTTGCAATGGTTTGTAGGTCTTGTTAGCAACTAAATTATCTTATAAATCAATTATATTAATTTTTCTTCTTTTGTATTTTTTCAGGTAGGTATGACAGTGTATTGATGCTTTTATACAAAGGAATTCCCATTCTTAGTTTTTTAGTTCTGCTAGACCTACTTTACTTGAGAAACGATTAAATAATGGTGATGTTGGAAATTGGGTTTCTTGATGGACATAACATCTTTTCGTATAATAGGGATTTTCTATAACATTTTCCAGGGAAGAAGGACTTGTAGAGCGTGCCAAAACACTTAAAGTAAATGCAGGCACCGAGCCTGGTGCAGACCTTGGTCCAGTGATTAGCAAACAGGTGCATACATAGTTCCGAAAATTTTGCCATTAACCTGCACTATCAATATTGGAGAATTGACAAGATTGAAAGTTTACCCTCTTCATTTGTATTTAAAAATTCCATTCTTTTGCTGTATTAACTGAAATTAATATGTCCTTGTTATCATTTGGTGTATGAGCACGGCACTCTGATCATTTCACATTCTACACGTGTATGTGTCTGCATGTTGGTGCATGTGTCATCTGTGTGATTTTCTGCTGTTTTTGACATGGTATATTAATCCACAGGCAAAGGATCGTATATACAGATTGATCCAAAGCGGCATTGAAAGTGGTGCTAGACTTCTGATTGACGGGAGACATATTTTGGTATCTGTTCTGTTTATATCTTCCGTGTTCTACCGTTTTTATTAGTTGCTGGGACCAGTTTCTTCTTGATATGTAACTAGTATAGTGGATGATTTGCTTTCTTGGAAAATGAATAATAAGATGCGCACTTCTTGCTAGTTATGACAACAGAAAACAAAATAAAATGAGTACTCTTGTGTCGATATTGTTCCTCATGTTAACATAATGATTTGGTTTGGAAATGGGCTGTAGCTAGGGGTGTACCCGAGCCGAGTAGTAGGACGCTCTGGCTCAACTCGTTAAGTAACAAGGGTGCTGAAGCTCAGCTCAAGCTTGACTTGGGTTTCACTATTATTGTTCAAGCTTGGCTTGTGAACAAAACTATTAGCTCAAGCGTGGCTCAGCTAGGCTTGTTTACCTCATGCTCGAGTTCGTTTACTGCATTTATTATCTTTTACTTTTTAGATCAAAGATCAAGAGTCTTTATTTTAGATCAACGGACTATATCTAAACTTAAAACATATGTATCATGTTACATACTTAACATACTTTTATACATAGTTACAAGAGCGAGAAGCGAAAACGAGAAGCAAAGCGGGAAGCGAGCCTCAAAAAATCCTTAGGAAACGGGAAGCGAGAAATGAGATATAGGCTCTTCATTCTTATTATGTTATTATGGGTAGTTATATCTTTAATTTTATCTTACAAGAGATTTTTGTGGAAAAGTAGGTGCCTTAAGTTCCAAATCGAGAATTCTTGCTTAGAGTCTACACCATAGGTTATAGATTGTGGTCTATCCCATCACTACACACATATAGCTCCATTTGACTACTAAATGGTTTGCGATGGAAGCGAGCTTCTTAAGAAGCAAGTCTATTTGAGGAAGCGAGCTTCCTAGGAATCGAGTTTGGGAAACGAGCTTCATGGGAAGCGAGCTTCCCACCCTGTACATAGCTTCCCTGCAACTATGCTTTTATACATATAATAATGTTGGGAGGATAAGTACCCGGACGCACGATCCTATTCGTTGGCTGGGTCCACGTTGGACCATGTCTCAATCATGCTTGACCCAGCCATGGTTGTTAAATCTTTGCGATTTACGATTTGAATCGAATCCCAGACAAAATGATTCAAATCGTAGGTGAAAATCTTACTTGGGTATATCCCATTCAATTTGCGATTCAAACCGTAAGATTCATGCAACTCATGTGATTCGAGCACGAAGCCTCTGTTACGGACCGATACTTAAAAATATTTTTTAATGTTGTATATTCTTTTAATTTTCTAAAGGTATTTTCTGTCTTTTAAGAAGAGAGAAGAAACGGGAAAACCCCTGGACTTGTCAAAACCCCTATATGTGTTTTCTCTCTGTTGCTGTAAAATGAGAAACAAAATAGAAAGAAAAGAGAATAAAGGAGGAGGAAGAAAGAGGATGAAGTTGGAAAGTTGGACTTTTAGAGAACTTGATAGTTTATTTTATTGGTTTTTTTAATTGTAGAAGCCTTTTGATACTTGATCTCATGCAACATGATTATTTGAGTTTATTTTTGTTGATTTATCTTTAATGATATTAGGGGTTATCTTTCGTTTTATGGAGTTCATTCGCGTTTTGTAGAGTGTATGCAATCTATTGTTTATTTCTTTCTTTTATTAATAAATATGAATGAAATCTTTTGGATGATGGATTATTCCATTTTTCTGATCTATTAAGTATTTTTTTAAAAATGGATTGAATCTTACGATTTGAATTCCGATTTGAATCAAATCGGTCCTAAAACGATTTTACGATTCGATTACGATTTAACAACCTCAGACCTAGCAAAGATCCAGGATGGGCCTCGTCCATACAAATTCGAAATTATGTGATTGGAACAACCTGATTTTCTTAGTCTATTTGAGGACTCTTGGTGGCAGACGTATTTTGGGGCTCAGCTAGTACCAAATTCAGCCTAAAGCTGAAAGCCCTGAAGGTCTGACTCAAGGAGTGGAATAAAAGATCTTTGGCCTAATTCCAATCAAGAAAAAAAGGATCATCGATGAGATCGAACGCAGCGATTCTCGGGAAGAGGAATCCCCCCGTCCGTCTTGGATAAGTAGCCTAGAGAAGCCCTTAAGGTCGAATTTCAGTAGATCCTTTCCTCTGAGGAATTGTTCTAGAAACAAAAGCTAGACTTCAATGGCTTAAAGAGGGGGATCGGAACATCCGTTTCTTTCATCAGGTGGCGAACTCTAGGAGAAAAGGGAATCTTATCTCCGGTCTCCGAATTGGAAACTTAAATCTTGATCATTCACACCAAAATTGGATGGTCTAGAATTCTCAACCTTATCCGATTCCCAGAGAGAGATCCTAAATGGCCTTCCTTAGTGGTTAGGAGTATGATTGGGGACAAAGCCCCAGGTTCAGATGGTTTCTGTATAGAATATTATAAGAAATGTTGGCACGTCATGGGGAAGGATCTCTTACAGGCATTCCACGAACTTTTATTTTCCAATTCCTTTGACTCGGTCCTGAATAGCACATTCCTTGTCCTCATTCCAAAAGTGGTCAGAGCTCAACAGTTTAATGACGAATTAGTTTGGTAGGGAGTGTGTACAAAATCCTAGCCAAAGTGTTAGAACTTCTCTTGAAAGTGGTCTTGAACTCTATTATACCCATTTCAATTTGCCTTCGTGGGAGGGAGAGAAATTCTAGATGGCCACTTATAGCAAACAAATGTCTAGAGATCGTCTTCGCAAGGGGGAGTCAGTTATCTTGTGCAAGATTGATATGGAAAATGCCTATGATCATATTTATTGGGAGTTTCTGGAATACATTCTCATTAGAATGGACTTTGGGATTAAATGGAGGGCTTGGATGGGAGCGTGTTTTGGTCAGTTAGGATTTCTGTGTTTATTAATGGTTCCCCACATGTATACTTTAGGAGTTCTTGAGGCCTCCACTAAGGGGACTTGCTTTTTTTTATATTCGTCATAGAGATGAATATATATATATATATATAAAATGAGAAAAGAGAGAAGTACAAGTGGGGGCAAGGGGTCAGCCCTACGGTAGATGATCGCGTGAGGAGAGGGAGAGTCGTCGAAGACCCTTGAATTTTGTTCTTCCCAGAGGGACCTGCTCTCCCTGCTTTTGTTTATCATTGTCTCAGAAACCTTGAGTAGAATGATTCAGAAAGCCTCGCCCTTGGTTTGGGAAGGCTTCAACATTGGCCGTGAAAATCTTCATATCTCCCATCTCCAGTTCGTAGATGACACTCTTCTATTATGTGAAGCCTCTAGTACGAAATTAGCTATTGTTAGATGCCTCTTTCGATGTTTCAAAGTAGTATCAAGGCTATGAAAAAACTTTGGGAAGAGTGTCATGTTGGAAGTGGGTGAGGTGTCTAACCTAGGGGAGATGGTAGCTTGCTCAAGTTTAGGATAGGGAGATTTCCAACATCATATCTAAGGCTACCTCTGGGTGCTCCGTTTAAAGCGAAATCAGCTTGGAAGTCCGGTCATTAATAGATACTTTAAGGACCTTCAAGGTTGGAAATCTTCCTTTCTTTCCAAAGCCACTACATTGATCAAAAACACCCTACACACTTTCTCTCCCTGTTCAAAATTCTCATTTCGATTGCTTCCATTCTTGAAAGATTTCAGAGAGACTTCCTATGGAATGAGAAGGTTGATACTAGGAAGTATCATTTGGTGGACTTGGAAAACCATATCCTTACTTAAAGAGTGGCGGTGGTCTCAATATTCATCATCTTATTAGGTTGGTGAATAAGGCCCAATTGAGAAAATGGCTTTGGTGTTTTGGTGAGGAGGGTAGCCTGTGGAGGGCGGTTAAAATTTCTGTGTTTATTAATGGTTCCCCACATGGTTACTTTAAGAGTTCTTGAGGCCTCCACTAAGGGGACCTACTTTTTTTTTTTGGTTAGTAATAGAGATTAATATATATATATATATATATATATATATATAATGAGAAAAGAGAGAAGTACCAGCGGGGGCCGAGGGGTCACAAGGGAGTGACCCCAAGGCCAAAAAACTAAGTAGAAAGTAAAGACAAAATATTAAGGGATAGGATTACAACAAAAAATATAAACAAGATATTAATAGGTG
The DNA here is from genome assembly GCA_015143295.1 of Tetracentron sinense. NCBI lineage: Eukaryota > Viridiplantae > Streptophyta > Magnoliopsida > Trochodendrales > Trochodendraceae > Tetracentron > Tetracentron sinense. The sequence goes on along the minus strand of CM026568.1, from coordinate 26,027,970 downwards.
GTGCCCTAAGTTATGGCAGGGTCCAATGGGGGTCGGGGTGTGAAAGGCTATTTTGCAAGTTGGGCGGGTTTCTCTACCTTTACCCATCTCAAGGTGGGCAATGGGGAGCAAATTAGTTTTTGGAACGATTGTTGGTGCGGTCAAGCCACACTTATGCAGGCTTACGACAACCTTTTCCTCCTTGCATCAAACAAAGAGGCTTCAGTAGCAGAATATTTAGATTGGCATAAAGGGGCTCTAGTTTGGACACCCAAACACAATCTATTCGATTAGGAGGTTCAGGACCAAATGGGGTTGTTAACCCAAGTTTTGCAGATTACTCTTGTCCTACCATCAGGGAAGTCGAATCTGGTCCTTTGACAACAAGGGACAGTTCTCAGTGGGATCCTTTTTGCAAGCTTCTATGCTATACCTTATTTTCATCATGAAATGTGGTTTTCGTCGGTTCCCTCCAAGGTATCTTTTTTCTTATAGATTGCGGTTTTAGATAAAATCTTAACTAACGACCACCTAATGCATGAAAGTTGTTGTCTGGCTAGTAGATGTTACATGTGTCTTCCAGTAGATGAGTTTGTGGATCACTTACTGCTACATTGCTGGGTGGTGAGAGAGGTTTGGTCCTATTTCTTTTCTCATTTTTTCATCTCTTGGATCTTTCCCAGATCCTTTTGGAGCTTCTTATTTTATTGGTTGTCAGTTTCGTTTCCGTCGCCAGCGGGGGCAATATGGCCTCTCCTCCGAGGGGCAATAGCTTGGTAGCTTGGTCCCTTTGGAAGGGGAGGAATAGGAGGGTGTTCGAGGACACAACCTTGTTCATTCCTCGGCTCCAAGCTTGGGTTCGGTTTCTAGTTTTAGATTAGGTTTCAGTGGGGACTAGGGGGTGATGTTGGGGGATCCTTGGGGGGCATCTTTGCATTGTGATATGTTGTTAGTTTTTGTTTTCGCTTTGCTTTTCTCTCTTGGTTCACTATTGGTGAACCTCGCAATGTATGCTCTCTTTCCTTCTATTTTTATATATAGTCCTATTTTTTACCAATAAATAAATGTCTTTATATATTTATATATATATATTTATTTATATTTATATTTATATATTAAACAAGCTAAGTACATGCATGTTCGAGCTTGGTTTGTTTATTAGACAAACAAGCTCAAAGGAAATCTTAATGACTTGAGCTCGAGCTGTTTGCGAGCAGCTCAGTTTGTTTACCAGCCCTAGTTATAACTTGCCAACATTTCCAAATTGCATATGATGAAATACCTAACGACAAGTCACTTTAGAACGGATGCAAGCAGGCAAGCTTGTTTACCATAACCATGACTGTTATAGAGAAATCTGAAATTTTTATAGAAAAAATTGCTAATTGATAAACCAACAGGTTATTTCCAATTGCTGGAATCTCTTTGAAATATTGGAGTCTTGCTTCAAAGAATGTAGGTTTCGAATATATCCCAGGGCACCATGTGTTGCAAGGTTACGTAAGCTGTTGATAGCAAACTGTGATTTATTCATTGATCCAAATTCTAGTCTACTAGTGCTCTTGATTTCCTTGCCAGGTTTTGGTCCATAGTTGTCCAACCATGATCACTTGAAGTGACCTACAACTGGTTTCTATATTTAACAAGGACACTCCACTTCATTAAAAATTTCTGCCATGTTGGAATGCGTGTTAGAAACCTTGACAAAGCTGTTCAGATAGAAATTTCAAGTTATATTTGTTGTTTTTTGTATTAAGTATATACTAAATCTGTAATTCCACTGTATTTCCATCTATATGTATGTATTCGACTCTAGGTTATGCTTTTATAAACTAATGCTTTTACAAAACTATATCATACTACATACTCATGTAGTATGGATCCATTTTACTGATACTCATTTTCATGTTCAAATATAATAGATTTCTAGTGGTATCGTGACCTGGAGATTTTAGCTAGAAGCCTAGAACAGGGCCTTCCTAATAAGTTTGTGACTAGATCATGGGATGGCAGCCGGTTGGAAATTCAGAGTGATCCAACTGAGAGGAAACCTTCCTGTTGATGTAATTGGTTTGATAACGAATGGTGTTGTGATGCAATGAGAGGGGTAAAAAAGAAGTTAAAGCGAGAAGCAGGGGACAGCCAGAGGATAATATTTTTTTTAAAGAAAAAGAATATGAGAGAAAAGTTTCATCTATTATTTCAAAATTCACCATGAAAATGGGGCAACAATGTGTTGGATCAAAGTTCAACCCATGGTTCAAAAACCCCGAAAACTTGACTCGACTTGAAAGTTAGCCGGGGGTGAGTAACTTGGAAAACTCGAAAGAAAACTTGACTCTTGACTCTTGACACGGTCAAACTCGGAATATATATATGTACCAATTATGCAATTATCAATTTCTTGGCATTTATCCAAAATTGAACAATAAATAACTTGAAAAACTTGGTTTAAAAGAACCCAAAGTAGGTTGGCTTTGTAGTGCTGTGCTGTAGGGCATCTCTGAATCCTTTGCTGCAGAACTTGAAGAAAGTGGTGCACCATGTTTTTGCATGTTATTGTGATGAGTTTCCCTTGAAAAGTTATTCTATTTCTTTTCTTTTTTCTTTTCCTTTTTTGAGGGCAATTGGTTCCAGTTGCGGAGAGTGGAAGTGCTTATAAGATGGATTCCAAGATGTTTTAGGTTTAGAATGATATAACAGAACTTTGTTTATATATATATATTGAAAAAGAGAGAGAGAAAGAGAGAGATGTAGGTATAAATAATATTTGATGTGATCTGGATGACATAGAGGAAGTTCTGACATTTTCACTCCAAGGATATATCTTGTTGGAAATAAGTTTGTGTAATAGTGTTTCTTTATGGCTGTAATAATTTTTGTGGAGCTATTACATTGTTTCCGTCTGAATTGTTATAAAGATCTGAATTGTGCTAATTGGATGGCAAATAGGTTCCAGGATATGAGAATGGCAACTTTGTTGGTCCCACTATTTTATCTGATGTTACAAGCAACATGGAGTGTTACGAGGTATCTCTTTCAATTTCTCAAACCTTCTGTTCATTCATGGATGGTCTTTGGGTATTCCATGATTCTTAGTCAAGGAAGAGTTCAATCTAAAGCTTTGGCATAAACTTGTATTATTCTTGTGTAATGAGCAGGAGGAAATCTTTGGCCCAGTTCTCCTTTGCATGCAGGTAAGGCAATGGCATATTTTCTCATCTCTCTTATTATCAAGTCTCCCATGTCTTGAACTCAAGGGCTATCAACAAATATTTTTTGGTGTCCATGTACTTGCAGGCTGACAGTCTAGAAGAGGCTATTGATATTGTTAACAGAAACAAGTACTTCTCATTTCTCCCTCCTCTCCACCCATAACCAATATTCTTGATATCCTTTTGTTCTAAATTCTCGTTATCCTCTGTTGTCACAGATATGGTAATGGAGCTTCTATATTTACCACATCTGGTGTAGCTGCAAGGAAATTTCAGAATGAGATTGAAGCTGGGCAGGTAAGTCGAGTGTTTCACCAAATATGGAGAAACCAAGAGTAGTTTGATTTAAGGACAAAATCTTGTTTGTAATATCAAATGCTGTAACTTGGATAACAATTTCTAACATGAACTGCGTTTGAGCCAGGTGGGCATTAATGTTCCCATTCCAGTTCCATTACCTTTTTTCTCATTCACTGGATCCAAATCATCTTTTGCCGGTGATCTCAATTTCTACGGTAAGATGTACTTCAAAAAAAAAAAAAAAAAATGTGTGTAGCAGTTACATAGAGCAGGGGCGATTCGAACATTTTATGGAGTTTGAAGTCCTTGTGATTGCAGGCAAGGCAGGTATGCAGTTTTATACCCAGATCAAAACAGTGACCCAACAATGGAAGGATTTACCTAGCCAAGGAGTATCACTGGCTATGCCAACATCTCAGAAGACATAATCAAAACTCTAAAACTGTGCATTGTGTTCTTGGAACCCCAGCAAATAAATGCGAACGCATTAAAGAGCAACATAATGTCAAAGCTTCTGCATCTTTTCTAGTTCTTTTCTTCTTGTGATTTTGTGTGAGAACCACCAATACATCTATTTTGGGGACCCAAAAGCTTGGGTTCCAGTCAGGCCAAGGCAGCTGACCTCGTGCTCTCAAGTGTAGGTGGGTGACAGTCATCAAGAGCCAACTTGATTGGATTGGAAGACCACTCCATTCAGAAAATATTTCTCTGTTTGTGAGATTAAATTGGAATAGAAGATCCCAAAGAAGACTTCGTTGGATGTTTGCTCCCTCACCTCTACATGTCTGCAGGTATGTGGACAATAGACTATCCTTTGATAAGTTTAAGAACATAGGCTGGTTCAGTCTTTAAACAGGCTTTCCTTTACCATGTCATGTAGGAATTACCTGAGGTACGCTTTTTTTTTTTTTAAATAACACACAAGAAGACACTCTCTATACACCACACCACACCACACACACACATGCCCAGCCACAAGGCTAGTGCACCCACAACCCCTCAAAAAAAAGAGGGAAGTGGGGCTATAAGGGAATTAACAAGGTACGTTACACTAGTACATATATAGCCTAGTTTCAGACTTTGAACTTTATCATCTTCAATATCATTATTGTCATCATCTGTACCTTGTCCCAATGATTTGGGATATAGCACCAATGCTTTGGGATGTAGGAATTAGTGCTACATTAGTACATGTAGCCTAGTTTTAGACTTGTAGGTTATCATCTTCATGCCATCCTTTTTTTCAATCATCAGTGCCTTGACCCAACGATTTGGAGCTGACAATTACATGAAGTTTATTGTATAATTTTATTCTATCAAAAGCAATAACTTTGGTAAAAAAACGTATTATCAAATCTTTGTCACTATTTCTATTCATGCCATTTTTGACAATTCTTACACTTTTTAGGGCCTTCAAACTCAATCATCAATAGTGCCGTCATTAGTTTTCCTTTAACATGTTAAATTTTTCTCACTCAAGTTTTTTTTTTTTTTTTGGAGCTATTTAGAGATTTTTGTCTATGGCATCATTTTAATTTAATCTCTGCTAGTCTTTTCATTAATCCATCTCAATATCCTTATCTCGACTATCAAATTAATTATTTAGAGATTATTATATGTTTTCTTAAACTAAAGATCATATGAAATTTTTCCTCTTATCTGTTAACTTCTTCAATTGTCTAAGTAAGATAAATAAGAGTTTAATTTAAACCTCATTTGTTAGCCTTGCTAGCTGCAAGATGACCATGCTTAAGCCTGCCATCTAACCAAACTTGCACCACTCAGAATAACCTTGAATAATTCGGACAGGGAAAGGAGATTGGGATTAAACTCAGGGAGAGTTCAATCCCACCCACAGGTCAACATGTGTTCCTTTTAACCCCTATTAATTGTGATTGAAATTTACTAATCCTTATGGTTCAACAATCTAAACTTGTTTTTTAGGAAAAAAAAATTTAACCATAACAAGGTTAATATTTTGTTCTTCTAAAAATCAAGATTAGATTTTTGAACCCTAAAGTTAGTAAATCCTAATCACAATTAATAAGTGTTAAAAAGGACACGGGTTGATTTGTGGGCTCAAGGGAGAGTTCAATTGCAATGTGATCCAATCTCCGGAAAGAATCAAGGGGTTTTTCCCTGATTGCTCCTCATGTTTGGGTTTGTTTTCTAACTACCCAACTTTTAAAAACCCTTTTCACAATAGGTTTATGAGCATTTTTCATAATTCAACATTTACAACTTGAAAGAGTCATTCCAAATTGCGATTTTACACTTTAAAGAAAAGTTTTTTCTAGTTTTGAAAGAAGAGGAAAAGAGAGATTTACATACGAGCATGAGATGAGAGAAGCTTTTTACTCTTCGCATCTTTTGATTTCTCGAAATCCTAGGGCAGTAAACGGAGCGGATAGTGATATATTCAAACGGAGCAAATAGTGATATATTTAAACTCATATCCGATTATTTATCTGAACATCCCAATTCGAATAAATATCCATCGGATAATGAAATGAAATATGATATTTGTATCCGACTCCGATTAAAATATCCGAATTTGGATAGTATCCGAATGATCTGATTACTTTCAAAAAGTATTTTTTAAAAAAGTAAATATTAAAAAAATGTAAAATATAAATTTTTAATTTAAAATATATTATTTATATATATTATTAATCTGATAGATATTTATCGGATTTGATATACCATTATCAGAATTCGTATCAGATTATAAATAGATATTAATTTTATTATTCGAATTCGCTCTGCCGAATACCTATTCGGATTATTATTTGACCAAACGAATTCGGATACAAATCAGATACGGATAATATCTGCATCCGTTTACGGCCCTACCCGAAGCTCCTCACTCCTTTCTCATTTAATGGGTGTTTTAACAAATTTAATAAGAGGATTCTTGAAAAAAGACGAAAATTTCACAAAATTTTGGATTTTAGCAAAGTTTTTTGCGTGCAAGATTGATATCTATGGATACTAGTTGATACATGTGAACACCCCATTTTTACACCCCTAAAACCCCACTATTTTATTTTTTATTTTTTAATTAATTTATCTTAATTTAATTTATTTTGTTTTGTGAGCTTGAGAGAGAGAGAGAGAGAGTGTGTGTGAAGAAGGGGATAAAAATCCATATTCTATTACCTGTGTATAAAGCCCATCAAATTCTAGGCCCATGCTCCCAAAATCTTCTGCCCAAGACCTTAAAGCTCATTACATAAAACTTAAGGCCCAAACCCATGTCCTAATCTAACCCTATTCACCCTCACCTATTTAAGCCAGGAGAAAGGGTTAAAATCGGGGGGGATCCATTTTCTGTCAGCTGCAAGCAATCTTTTGAGTTTTTCTTTCCTGATCCTTTTCCCTCACTCCTCCATTTTAGAAATCAGTAGCCTTCAGCCACACTTGAGCAGCCACCTCCATTGATTTCGATCACCACCACACTTCCGGTCACCATCCGTCTCGACTGTAGCACTTCAGGTGAGTTCGATCCAGCTCCAGTGCCGTTAAGTTCCGATGAACTCCAGCAGTTTACCACCACCAGTCCAGTCCGTCCAACTCATATCCGATTCCACCTCCGACTACAGCAATCCGACGAGCTTCGATTTCAGTTCTGGCCAGCATTTCATCTTCCTTAATCAGGATCTTCTTCGAACAACAGCAATTCCGGCGAATTTTGTAACTTTCGGCAAGCTTCATCACCGTTTAGATCCGATCTTCGATATGGCCGATTTTATCTTGGATCTTTCTCCGGCCAGATCTTGCAGCAGCAGATCCACTTGCATTGCTAAAGCTCCAATCATAGCCAACATTCCAATCTCTCACCATCAGTCCTCCCTCAGGCCAGATCTGATCCAGTGACTTCATCGCTGGTTTTCTATCTCCCCCATCGATCTTCTTCCTTCTTGCCTCATCACGATCAGGTATGTTTCTTCTTCTCCTTTTTATATTCATTATTTGTTTATTAATTTGTGGTGTTTTGGAATTCGACAGTGGTCGGATTCCTTTTCTTTGTATGTTTGTTAGAGCCGCAAAGAGAGAAGAGGTCATCCATAACCAGATCTAGGTTCCGGCCAAGACCCTAAATAAGCCTGAGTTTGTTTTAATCGGAGTTGGGTTTATTTAATCTTGGTCGGATCTATAATCTGATGAGCTTTATTTTTGATCCCTAGCATTGATCAGGATCCCTTTCTCTTTGTGTTTGGTGTAAACACCCCATTTTTACACCCTTAAAATCTCGTTTACCTTTTTAATTATTTATTTTATTATTATTTACTTAACTCAATTTCACCTTATTTTGATATTATTATTTTCTTTTTACAGTAGAGAGGAGAGGAGTTGAGAGAGAAGGATCCATCGTTCAAAGTCACCTAAACCACAAACCCATATACCCAAGCCCATATCTTGAACCCATTGGATAAAAACCATACAAGCCCAAATGCAACCAAGCCTAGCCCTCAAGGGTTTCAAGGGTTTAAACCCTAAAGGCTCAAGGCCCATAATCCTAAATCCATCCACCAAGGCCCATCACTGTTTCATATATAAAGAATAAGATAGGGTTAAAAAAACAAAAAAAATCAAAACCTCACTCGGTTCCAGCCACAAGGAGTCTTCTCTCCTTCTCGATTCTTCCCTTCTCTCCTTCTTCTCCGATTGTAGCTTCATCGCCGGCGGCAGCACCTGGCGTCTCCCCCCGCTGGTCCATCTCCGGTAGAGCTTAAACCAACAGCTCCATCTCGGCGTTTGCTGCGTCATCAGTAGCAGCTCCATCACCAATTTCCCACCGGCGAGCTTTTTTTTTGCTCAGGTAAACAGTTCAGCTCTCTCTCTTTCTCGTATCAATTTTTTTTTGCCTTAGATCGGGAAGTTCCAGGTCTCGATCTCTAACTTCATCAGTTCAATCCAACGATTTCAGTTGTTCGCCGGTCATCTCCTCCGGCAAATCCAGCCACTGTCTCCACGGTTTCTCAGTTCATCTCCGATCTCTGTCAGCCGATCGTCACTATCTCTCGATCTGCAGTGGAAGCAATGGTCCCAGCTGCGATCATCTCTCTCGGCCTGTAACGCCTTTTCCCTTTGTTCTCAGGTAAATCCATACCCCTTTTATTTCATTTCTTCTCATCTGTGTATATCCTCCTCTCTTGGTGTATTTTAATTTTCAGAGCAAGTTCGTCCATGCTCTTTTGGTTTCTTTCATTCTTTACTTCCGATTCAGATGTTTCAGACTCAACTACATGTTAGATCAAGATTTTCGAATTTGGATCTCTTGATCTAGATTCATTTTATTACTATTATCATTATTGTTTTTATTTTTATTTTTATGTGTCTCCATTAGCACCTTCTCTAGCGAGTACAGATCCTCACTTCGGGTCTTTCTTCTCGTCTCCTGCATCTCACAATACCTCAGCATGTATCACTCACTTTCGGGCATTCCTCAGCCCTCAAGTAGCTCATCATTCAATCGGATGAATGTCTCTTTTAATTCTTATCTCTCTAGGTACAGATCTGAATCTCCATGTAGATCTGGATCTATATTTTTTAGTTTATTTTATTTTATTTTATTTTATTTTTCTTTCGATTTTTTGTGCCACCTCTCCTTTGGTCATCTTCCCTTTAGATCCGAATTTCCATTTTATTTAGCCTTTCATTTGTATTATATATTCATTTTATTATTTGTTCATTTTCTTTTGCAGAGAAGCAACAGTGCTCCAATGCTCTATCTCTCACTTTTTTTTTAGTTGATTTAGCTATCCATTGTTCTGTGGATTTTTTTTTATTTTTTTGAGAGATAGAGTAATTCTCCTACTTGAGCAACCATCATCAACTTCCCCTAACAACCCTCGCAGGTATAGCTCTTCCCTCTTTTCTATTTATTACCATCTATTCGTTGTAGTATAATGTTTTAGATAGTTCACAATTTGAGTGGGAGATTTGAATCCCTTGGGCAGGCCATATGTTAGTGAATTGAGGCCCATAAGCCCCTAGAACCATTTTGGTATAGAATGATAGTGGACCAAAGGCCAATTGACCATTAGTGGTCAATGGGCCTTGGCCCATTAACTTTCCCTTGGGGCCCATCTATTTTGTTGTGTATGTATATATTGTACATGTGTACAACTCATAGAAATAGGGCCGTAGCTTATTTTCTTTTTTTGCCTACACTGGGCAATTAGGTAGATTAAAATAATAAAAAGAGGAAATCAAAAAAAAAAACTGTAATAAAAAGATTAAAATAAATTAAAGGTACTGGTCTATCTTCCTTGGGACCTAGAGCAGGGTCCGTATTTAAACCATAGCCTCTTTTGGTTTAAGGCCGCTCGATCCGCCTTGCTCTTTGCCTTTAAGTTAATTAAATCAGTTAGGCTTTATTCTCCTTTTGCCTACCCTGGGCATTTAGTTTAGTTCATGACTAGTTTAAAACTTGCCAAAATTAAAAAATACAAAAAAAAAAAAATCAAAAAATACAAAATAACAAAAACATCAAATCTAAAAGGACCTACCCTAATAAATGAACGCACCACTAGAGCTCCACCACGAGCACCTAGCCACGCGACTATCTCCCGGAATGAGATTCATAAATCTCAATTTCACTTCCCCTCCCCAACTCAAACACGAGTTGGAAATGACCACACTCCGAAACGAGTATAAAACAGTCACGGACCCCGAACTACTATGAGGGTCTGATTCCGACTAACCGGATAAGTAGGCAGCCCAATCAGGGTTCGACCCCAACCAAAAATAAACTTTTTACACCCCATTTTGATCCATTTCGATTAGCAAAATTAATAATTGTTTTAGGAATGTTAAGTGATTTTTAAATGTTTGATTTAGACCTAATGAGTAGGTTACCATCATTGGATGGAGGTCCTGGGGTGCCTAACCCCTTCCCCAGGACCTAAAGGGATCTCTTACCTAGAATACTCTGGACTGTAGACCCCCTTATTTGGATTATCTCGGGATCCTACTTCCCCTAAGTAGGTGGCGACTCTTAAAATAAATTTAGCGTTATTCCTCTACTCTCGGACCTTATCTTGACACTTAGAGTTGAGAGGGGAGGAAAGGCAGTAAATTTTGGTGTTCACAGCTTTGGCGACTCTGCTGGGGATAGTAGATCCAACCTGAAATTTAGGTCTAAGCCAAACATTATTAAAATCACTAATTATTCTTAAAGTAATTCTTACTTTTGCTAATTCTTTTTATATTGTGAGTATGTTCTTATTCTTTCTTATGTGCATATCATATTTATTGCATATTAGTGTAATAACCCTTAAACCCTTTAGTTTGACTTATTACGCCTACAACTGTTTGATGATTATCTTCAGTGCTGGGGTTTAACAGTCATGGTTTAGCTGTATCACCCCTGTGGGACGATTATTCTCAGGAATGGGATATAGACTAAACCCACTTGTGTCAATCGGCCCATTTTTGGGAGTCGCATATACGGCCAAGTGTCCCCCAACCACCTTAGGAACACTTTGCATTACCCCAGCATATGTAGAGATATTGTGGGTATGTTCTTATCTCTCTTATGTGCATATCATATTCATTGCATAATAGTGTAATAACCCTTAAACCCTTTAGTTTGACTTATTACGCCTACAACTGTTTGATGATTATCTTCAGTGCTGGGGCTTAACAGTCATGGTTTAGCTGTAATCACCCTGTGGGACGATTATTCTCAGGAAGGGATATAGACTAAACCCACTTGCGCCAATCGGCCCATTTTGGGAGTCGCATATACGGCCAAGTGTCCCCCAACCACCTTAGGAACACCTTGCATTACCCCAGCATATGCATATAGTTTAGGTAGAGATATAGTCTTATAAGCATCTGTTTAGGAAGGTTTCCCCTAATCCTACTTTGCTTATAGCCTATACCCGCCCTGCCTTTTGATTGAACATGAAGGTACCCCTGTGTACCCATATGTTCATTTAAAAAAGGGGCCTGTGTGAGCATTGTTGAATAAACTCCCAACCCATCTTTAGACTTTACATATGGGGTTTCAAAAACCCAGATCTTATTGGATATCCATATCCATATTCTATCTTAAATCCAATGGATCCTTGGGTTTCCAATAACCCACTTAGTAGGTAGAGCCCCTATCTACCTACCCCACTTGGTTTACATATGTCAAGGATCCCCCCTTTCAAGCTAATAATTGGTGAAAAAAAAAAAATTCAAAAATCAAAATTCAATAAAACAAATTCAAAATTCAAACTCAGAAAAGAAAAAAAAATGAAGTTTGAAATTTAAAACAATCAAAAATTCAAAAAAAAAAAAAAAAAAAAAAAAAGAAAAAAAAAGAAAAGAAGAAATCCAAAATTCAAAGAGAGGAGGTTCAAATTCAAATAAATAATATTGTGTTAGGTTGTCACATGTGGGGCCTGAAACCCAGTTCTAAATGGATATCCACATTCATTTTGCATCTTAAACATAGGAGTCTTGATTTCCAATAACCCAATTTAGTAGGTCGGATCCATGCCCAACTACCCATTTGATTTCTTCAAAAAATAACAAAAAAATTTTCAAAGTTTTCAAAAGAAAAAGGGTATAGTGTTTCTGCATCTCATATGCATGTCCATAGTGTTTACACTTGTATATATACTTGCACTTACACTATATTTCAGTCAAATGGCAGGCCATCTAGGATGCCAGAATCAATGAATAGATCAAAACCCAAGATGAATCTGAAGCTTACGGCGGCATGTAATAAAGAGCTCACCGAAATAGTAAATGCCCTACCTCCATGCAAAAGCTATATTGGAGACAGAAGACTCACTTGGGCTACTATCTTAACCTTGTCTTGGTAAAGCCAGATTGGCGTCTCATCACGGCAGCCTATACGTGTTGGGATTCTTCAGCCGTGGTTTTCCGTTTCGGGAAGAAATGAGATGTGCCCAACTTTCAGAAGAAATCTCTACCATTTTCTGGTTAGATTTAACTGACCCGGGGATTGTTCCTCGCTACAAACGATCATACAAAAGGGAACTATCAGAATTTCTCTGCGAATTAAACCTTCATTGTTGGAGAACGTGCCAAGGATTCTTACTTCAGGCTGGTCCACAAGTTATCTTCTAAGAGGATGCAAGCACAACTGGAAACCAGAGGACCAAGCTGTAGATTTACCTGGATTCAACGCCTTACTTTGGTGGCAGTGTCGCAGCTGGTTTTTCCCAAGAATAGTCGTGAGTATGTAGAGTCAGTACTTGTGGGAATCATTCAAGATGTGCGCAATGGAGGTACTCTTGTTCCAGTTATCTTAGCAGAATTATTCCTAAGCCTTAAGCATGCAGCTGATACCGGAAGGAATTTCTTCAATGCAAGCATTTCTTTGCTATTCTTATGGTTAGTGGAGCATATACCATCACTGATCACTGTGCCAGCCAATATCAAGTGGGTATTGCAGTTTACCAAAAAAGTTTTCTGAAGGTACAGTCAAGCTTAAAAACCGTAGATGTGGGAAAGTTGTATGAACTCCTCGATAGCCTTTTAGATACTCAGATAATTTGGAAATGTGATTGGCTTAATATGAAGGTTTTACCTCGTTTGGCCACCGTTAAGAGAAGAAGCATAACACTTGCAGGAGTGACTGGGTCATCACCTTACGTACCCATCAGGGTACTTCGCCAGTTTGGTTACCAACAATGCGTACCAGTGTTAGATGACTTATCTCAGGACTATATCCGTTTTTCTGAGTTATCGGAACTCATGGACAGACGTTTTCAGACAGAGTGGCAGTTGTGTAAGTGGAGCAAGTTGTCAGGATATGTGGTATCGACTGGACCACCAACAAAAGAAGGATATGATCTGTGGTTGGAAAATCAACAGGTTGTCCAGAGATGCCTAAGCCGGAAGAACTACCAACACCTGTTTCGGTACCCTCAAAGGGAAGTCTCCCTTTTTCTAAAGTAGCGATCCCTTGGGAAGATAAAGTTCATACAAGCTCAACTTAAGATTCTCGAAGACAGGAAGGAATTGAATAAAGCACAACAGGCACACCGGCAACAAGAAGCCAAATGAAGGAGATAGCTAGCGCAAAGGAAGAGCAGTTAGAACAGGCCCAGCTCAAGATTCTCAAGGGCATGAAAGAATTGGAGGAAGCACAACAATTACTCCAACAAGAGAAGAATGATTTGAAGCGCCGGCACCGACTTGCTCATAATGAAGAAAAGCAGTTAGAGCAAGCTATGCGAGAGTTCCAGAAAGAAAAAGAGATGATGCTCGAGACTCCCGTCAGTTTGAAGAACAGTTTTGTTACTATCAAGAGCAGTTGAGTGTATCCAGGCATAATGTAGAAGTCAAAGCTTTGGAGTTTGACTTCAGAATTCAAAGTGCTTCGGACATGGTTGACAGGTTTGGAGAACGAAATTGCATGCCTCCATCAGCAAGTTCTAGATCTTGGGGGCAACCTTCATCATTTGGTTAGGCTTCCCAGATGGGCCTGTATAGGTTGAGTCTTTTTCTTTTTTGTCTTCCGTTGTTTTTCTTTATTTTCTTTTTGGTCAGTATTGTCTTAAAATCACACAAACACTTGCATATATAAAGAAGTGATTTTCAACTTTTTGCTGTTAAATCATGCATTCATGTTGAATCGTTACATCTTTCTCAGTGTTACATGAAACAGCGTATTGTCACTCGTTCTGTATCTCGTGCCCTTGCCCAAGCTGCGATAATAGATCTGGACAGTCCTGAGTCGCAGATTGGTCCTCTCAAAGCTCAGCAGACATGGCTTGCTCCCAACAATCGTTTGGATTCAAGTACAGACCAGCTTGTACAAGCACACGATCAGGAGATACATGGGATGAAAGCCCAATTGGACAGTATTCAGGAAACCTTGCAGGTTCTGATGGCTTTACAGCTTAACAAACCTACTCACCAACCAGAAGCCGGACCATTTCAACCCGAACAGCCTAGAACTTCATTCCAACCGGAAAGTTTTCAGCCAGACCCAACCCGGAATTGGAACCTTTCGGCATCAACCAGACCAGTCAGGGTTTAGACCTTTCCAACGGATCAACCTAGGGCTGAGATTCCTGTCCAAACTTTACCTTTATCAACCCTCTTCATGATCAGCCGGGTGAGGATGGTGATTTTGACTTACACTCGATTTGATGGAAAAAACTGGCGAGGCTGTGCACTGCGACCATCACAATCCAAAAATGCCACAGGATTCTGAGTTATTGGTGTCTCTCAAGAACCAACAAGAAGAAATTCGTCAGCTGAAAGAGATGATGAAAAAAGTGCAAGGGGCCTCATCCTCCTCTACAGGGATAACTCTGGATGACCTACTCTTCTCCTCTGATACTTTGGTTCCCTCAGATTTTCGAGTTCCAGAATTCACCAAAAATGGGGGCAAAGGATGTCCGAAAGAGCATCTACAGTTGTATGTGGGAGACATGATGGCTTACAGAGATAAACCATCATATCTTATCCAATATTTCCAGAAAAGTCTGAAAGATGCCGCTCTCAGATGATGGCTTTCAATTGACAAGAAGCGGATTACCAGTTGACAGGATGTGATCGATCTCTTCATCGATCAATTTTCTTTTAACTTGGAGGTGCTCCCTCAAAAGAGCGATCTAGAGCAACTGTCCCAGAGGAATAATGAATCATTTATTGAGTATGCCGCTAGATGGAGGGAGATGGCATCAAGACTATCAGTGCAGTTATCAAAGGAAGAAATGGCTTCTACCTTTTTGGGAACCTTAAAGCAACCATATTCAACACTGATGATAACTCTACCGGCCACTGATTTAAGGTAATTGTCGAGACAGGGGCAAGGATTGAAACAACAGTAAAAAATGGTACTATACATGCTAGTCTTAGCCATACAGTTCCAAGGTCAAGTGCTCCATTTAACATGAATAATGGGCAGAAGGATATCAGGAAAAGAGAAGAGGTTAATTGGATTGCACCCAGTGCACCCTTGATGTTGCCTGCTCCACCGATTCGACAACATCCTCAACCTCAAAATCCTCAGCCGATAAGGCAAAATCAGTATCAACAGGCGCGACAGCCAGTGAGAAACCCTCAGAGAAATTTTACTCCCTTACCTTACTCTTTAAGTCAGCTCCTGACTTTCCTTCTCAAACAGGATCTTGTGACTCTAAAGGGACCGACTCCTCTCATTCCAGTTGATAAGCAAATCGAAATTACCATGCAGATCATTATTGTGCATATCATCGAGGCCCTGGTCATGCTACAGATGTATGTTACACTCTTCGGCATGATATTCAAAATCTTTTAGATCAAGGTAGAGTTGAATTTACACCGGGAAATACTAGCATCATCCAAGCTCCCTTCCCCACATCAAGGGCAGATTAATTTTCTGAGCGGGGACGAGTCTGATGGTAGTATAGTGGAGATTGTTGGGCCGTCAAAGATAAATGATGCTATCTGTCCTTCATACCGAGCCCCTATTCGAATCCCATATCCTCAGTCTTTGTCGTCTTTCGAATCCCCCAGTTCTTCAACCGATTCAAATACCTTGCTGTCACCAATCCAGTCACCTACCATTCATCCCATTCAAGCGTCCTATACAAATCCCTTTTATTCCTGATGAAAAGAGAAAATTGTCTATACCATCCCTTGCCCTGTTGATTGGCCTACAACCCCAGTTATATCATCTCCACGAACCCCTTGGCAAAGGTCCAGTCCAAATTCCATACATTCCAGCACCAATCCATCCCCTTAATCGTTTACCGGCCCCTCCATCTCTCATTCTGGACAATGAAAACATCACTGCAATAACCAGGTCAGGAAGAGTTTACCAGCAACCAGAAGTTGAGCTGCTTAAGTCCAAGGGCAAAGAGCATTTTCTGAGTCCTGAGCAACAAAAAGAGGAAGATGCTGCACTGTTGAAAATTTTGGAGAAAGCGAAGGAATATAACATTGCCCATCAACTCACAAGGCTCCCAACTCAAATTTCAATGATGGGATTGCTCTTAACTTCAGAGCATCATCGGGAACAATTGCTCAGGGTGTTTAACAACGTTCATGTCACAAAGGATATAACGCCCGAGCGTTTGGGGCAACTGGTAGGTCAGATTCTGGAACCAAAGACCATTACCTTCAGTGAAGAGGAAATCCCGGACTGTGATAAAGAACACACCAGAGCTCTTTACATCTCAGTGCAGTGCAGGGGTAAAACACTTTCAGCAGTTTTGATAGATAATGGGTCTGGTTTGAATGTCTGACATTAACTACTTTGGAAGGCTTGGGAATGGATATCAGTCATGTCAAGAAAGGCCTATGACAATTAGAGCTTTCGACAATTCAACCGTCAAAACTTGGGAGACGTCGACTTAAACATTTCTATTGGACCATCAGAATTTTTGACCAATTTTCAAGTGGTTAATGTGCCAGCTTCTTTCACTCTTCTTCTTGGAAGGCCGTGGATCCATATGACCGGAGCCATCCCTTCATCACTTCATCAGAGAATTAAATTCATTCAAGGCGACCAACTGATTGTGATTCCGACAGAGTCTTTGGCAAGTACCTTTGGGGATGTCCAAGAGTTGGGACAAGGGGCAGCTTTTATGACTTATCAGTTTGAGGAGGTTACTTGTATTGCTCAGCTTGAAAGCGAGAAAGATGAATATATACCAGCTGCAGTGAGGATCATGGCAAAAATGAAGTACAAACCTGGTTTGGGTTTGGGAGCCCACCATCAAGGAATGAAGAAGCGGTATGTGGCACCTCGCTACACACCTCGTTTCGGAATAGGGTACAAACCAGAGTTGAAAGATTTCCTGAACAAGTTGACTAAAGAAAAATCATCAGTAAAGTCGGTGCCCCCACCTCTCCTATCTGTTACCTTTCCTACCAGTACTCCAGACCCTCTGATTTTGAAATCTATAAAAACCTTCCTTTTGAGGAAACAGACCTAGAGCCAACTGTCAACCCTGCACCCAAACCTCAGCCAAAGGACGATCCTGCAAGGTTTCTTGAAATGTTCGAAGTTGCTCAATTTTTTGAAGAACTCGCTGTTGAAGATGCAGTCCAGATTGATTGCGTGGCAGAGGAACAAGTGTGCACCCTCTCCAGTGCTTCGCAAGCATCATCCAGTTCTGTTCCGCTCATACGAGCCAGTTCTTCTCTCTCGTATGGTGGACCGATCCCATCACGGTTGAAGCAGCCAGAGGAAGGCAGGGAAAGAAGGTCGACTAGTCAGACCATGACCCAGTTTCTTTTCTTTATTTGTTCTCTTCATCTTTAGGTCAAAAAGAGAAAAACCAAAAAATTTTATTTTCTAGGCGGCTTAGTTGGTCATTTCAAAATAATCAATAGTCTTTTGCTTTACGCATCTTTGTAAATATTACAAAACAACAGAAAATCAATGAAATTCATTTTCTTTGTCTCAAGACTTGTTTCCTTTTGTGTATATATAAAATTTGGCTCATGATGGTAGGACCTAAGTCTTCAAAAAGGCTTAGTGATCTGAAGTCACCAAAAAAAAAAAAAAAAAAAAACACTCAAATACTAAGACCAAGCTTATTGGTTTGCCAGGGAATTGCCCAGGATAAAGCTAACTCAAATCATGAAATCAATCTTGAACTTTCGGAAGTAGAGTATGACGAAGAGGAAGAAGAGGAATCTCCACAAGAGATCCTCGACCTCCTTGAACAGTACGAAGGGATATGTAAACCTAATGAGGAGGACACCGAGACCCGAGACCATAATTCTCGGATCCGAAGATGATCCTAAGTGTGTGAAGATTGGCACTACATTGAGTCCTGAGCAAAGGAGCGCTATGATTGACTTCCTCAGAAGTTACATTGATGTATTTGCTTGGTCATATGCGGACATGCCCGGCCTTGATCCAGAATTAGTAGTCCACAGATTGCCATTGAACCCAGGGGTAAAACCAGTTAAGCAGAAGCTCAGGCGGTTAAGCCAAAATGGTCTCAGAAGGTTAAAGAGGAGATCGAGAAGCAAATAAGTGCAGGATTTCTAGCAGTGGCAACTTACCCAGAATGGCTGGCTAATATTGTACCAGTACCTAAGAAAGATGGTAAAGTCAGAATGTGCATTGATTATAGAAACTTGAACAAGGCTAGTCCAAAGGATAATTTTCCACTTCCTCACATAGATATCCTTGTCGATAATACAGCTGGACATGAAACCCTATCTTTCATGGATGGGTTCTCAAGATACAATCAGATCAAAATGGCCGAAGAGGATATGGAAAAGACCTCGTTCATTACCCCTTGGGGCACCTTCTGTTACAAGGTCATGCCATTCGGGCTTAAGAATGCAGGGGCAACGTATCAAAGGGCAATGACAGCATTATTTCATGATATGATGCACAAGAGTACAGAGGTTTATGTAGACGACATGATTGTCAAATCCCCATTGGCTAAAGATCACCCAGAAGATTTGAAGAAATTATGTGACAGGCTCAGAGTCTTTGGTCTAAGGTTAAATCCAGCAAAATGTACGTTCGGAACAACGTCAGGAAAACTTCTTGGTTTCATTGTCAGTAAAAGAGGAATTGAAGTCGATCCAGCTAAAGCAAGAGCTATCATCGAGATGCCTGCACCTCAGACAGAAAAGGAAATTCGAGGATTTCTGGGTAGGATTCAGTATATCAGTCGTTTTATTGCACAGCTTACTCCGATTTGTGAGCCAATTTTCAAATTGCTTAGAAAGAATGTGCCGACAGTCTGGTCAGATGAATGTCAACAGGCCTTTGATAAGATCAAGCAATATCTTCTCAATCCACCCGTGCTTGTCCCTCCGACACCCGGACGACCACTTTTAATGTACATCTCCATCCAAAAGACTTCAATGGGTTGTGTGCTAGCTCAGCATGATGAATCAGGCAGAAAGGAACAGGCCATTTATTACATCAGTAAGCGTTTGCATGAATACGAAGAGAAGTACAATGCATTAGAAAGGACTTGTCTAGCATTGGTTTGGGCTACCCAGCGCTTACGACATTACTTATTGTCTTATCCTGTGATTCTGGTATCAAGAATGGATCCACTCAAGTACTTACTGGAAAAACCTGCTACTTCAGGAAGAACAGCCAGATGGCTCATGATGTTATCAGAATTTGACATCACATACATGACGCAGAAATCAGTCAAGGGGCAAGCAATTGCTGATCATTTGGCATATAACCCATCGTCTGATTATGTTTCAGTACATGACCAGTTTCCGGATGAAGCTATTCTAAGTTTAGAACCAGAAAATCCTGATTATATTGGATGGGAAATGTACTTTGATGGAGCCGCAAACCAACACGGGAATGGGGCAGGAGCAGTCTTAATCTCGCCAAGAGGAGCTCATCTTCCTATCTCAGTCAAGCTAAAGTTCAGATGTTCAAATAATGCTGCAGAATACGAGGCATGTATAGCTGGACTCAGAGAAGCACATTGTATTGGCATAGAAGAGATTGATGTTTATGGTGATTCATCACTGGTAATTTGTCAAGCTAATGAGTCATGGGCAATCAAGGAAGAAAAGTTGATTCCGTATCTGGCATGCCTTAATGTTTTGATCACTAAGTTCAGGAGAATCACTTTCAATCACAGGTGCAGGACGCATAACAGATTCGCCGATGCTCTTGCAACCCTAGCTGCGATGGTGAAATTTCCTAAAGAAAGTCTGATTTGGCCTATTGAGATTCAGCAACAAGACCAACCAGCTTATTGTCTAGTTATAGAAGAGCGCCCAGATGACAAGCCATGGTACATGTGAGCATGGGATTTTTCTACCCACTTTCACATTTGTGGTTTGACTAAGAGTCGCCACCTATTCATTCTTAGGGATAGGTCCCGGATTGATTTGGATAAGGCAAATGATCTATTAGAGTTAGGGTAAGCGGTTCGATTAAGTCATAGGGAAGGTGTTAGGCACCCCAAGACCCCCGTTTTACAACGGTTACCTACTCCCTAAATTTAAGCCAAATTTAATCTCAATATTAATTAAAATGTCTAAATGTTTAATCAAATGCTAATCCAAGAAAGAAAGAAAGCTAGATTGACTAGGGTCGAACCCGGGTTGGGTTGCCTACGTACTCACATTGGGGTGAGATCAGACCGAGCGTAGTTCTGGCACATGAGCCCGTGCCAAGGCTAATGGTGCGTGTGTGTGTGCATAAGGTGGTCAAGGGTCTAGCCTAGGGGCTAGGGTTTAGTTGACCGGGTTGGTCAAGTGCAAGGTCTAGGTCTAACCGCGGTTAGAAGGGTGTTACCCATGGTTGAGTAGGCTAATCAAGATCTAGCAAGCATGTTTTTGGTCTTTTGGTATTTTTAGATTTTTTTGGTATTTTGAGATTTTATAATGTTTTTGGTATTTTGAGATTTTATCATGTTTTTTTTTGGATTTTCATATAGGTGAGATTTTGGCAAACTTAACTAAAGTCAAATTTAATTCAAGAGAAAGGCTAAGGAAAAGTTAGGCTAAAAGATTATATTTAGGACATAAAGAGGGGTGTGCATTGTGAATAGTAAATGGTCTATTGCCAACACCTATTTTGTTGGATTGGTGTTGATAATAAATCAAATACCATTGTCTTTGATATGAGGTATTTTGGATTAAAGTCCTCTTTAAGTCCTTAGGTCCTTAAGTCATCATTTATCCATTCAAATAGAACATGAAGAAAAAAGAAAGAAATGAAAAAGTGACAAGTGAAGAAAATGAAAACTCATCATCTCCTCTCTAATGTAGTCCCTTCACACCATTATGAATGATGTAATGAGATTCAACTATGAAAATTGGAGTGATGATGAGTTTCCCAAATGATTCTAGAAGAAGGACTAGAATCAAAATGAAGAAACAAAATAAAAAAGAGAGGTATAGCTTTAGCTTCCACTCTCTATGGGCCTACCCATATCCACACTAGTGGGTACATATGAAAGAAAGAAATATTTACATGAGAGAAAAAAATAAGACATCTCCTTTCTTTTGAGGTGGGGTCCCTCTACACCATTAGATTGGTGTAGAGAGACCCAACTAAACTTGAGAAAAGAAAGGTCTTCCCAAATTATTCTAGAAGAAGACTACAAATAAAAAAAAGATATGAACTAAAGAAGAAGATAAAGAATAAAAGGAAGAGTGCCTACTACTCCAAGACTACTTCTCCAATGCTCCAAGAGGTGATGCGTTTTTAGAGTCCACAAAGGAAGAGAGTTAGTGAAGAACTCTAGGCTTTTACTCCTAGAATTCTCTACACACTCTAAACCTTGGCTTCTTCTAACTTTCTTCAAGGCTAAAAAGAAATAAATTGGGTGAGAGGAGGAAGAGCTAGGGTTTCCACTTGGGATTTTGGAGGTGGAAGAAATGGCTTGTGAGGGTCTTGTATTTATAGAGGTTTCAAGGGGTTGTGGCAATTTGGTGATTAATAAAGGGTTGGGTGAGAAGAAGGGAGGTGATTGGTTGGTCAAAATTGATGTGGTTGGTGATTGGGTAATCAAAAAGGTATGTACTTGATGAGAGGTAATTGGGTGGTCAAAAAGAGTGTAAGAGGATTAATTGTTTTGTAAGAGGTGTAAGAATGAGTGTAAGAGGTGTAAGAGAGTAAATGAGGTGATTGGTTAGTCAAAAAGGTGTGTACTTGGTGAGAGATGATTGGGTGGTCAAAAAGGTATGTAAACATAAAAATGGGGCTATTTGGGGTTTGAAGAAAAAATAAAAGGTCTTTTGTAGGAAAGTGGAAAGTGGAATTGGGTTAGTGGGTCTTGGATATGGGTTGAATGGATGTGGGCATATGGACTAGACCTTATGGATCATGGGTTGTTAGTAGATGGGTCATGGGTTATGGTTATTGGACTTTAACTATGGCAATTGGGCTTGGGCTATGGTAATTAGGATTTCACTAAAGCAATTGAGTTTTGCCTAAGACAATTGGGTAATTAGGCTTGGCTACTTGGGCTTGGGTAATGGGATTAAGTAATTGGGCTTGATTGAGTTGTTTGGGTACAAGTTTGGCCAAATGGGCTTGGGCCTTGGGTAAACCTTGGAGCATTTGAAGAAGTGGGAAGAGGAATAGGGGGTGCAAAAATAGGGTGCTTACAGTACACAGATATCAAGCAATACTTGGATGACGGCACTTTTCCTCTGGAAGCCACCAAAACAGATCGTCGAGCAACCAGAAGACTCTCTATTCAGTTTGTTCTCTCAGGAGGAGTGTTATACAAGAGGTCACCCAATTTGATTTGGTTGAGATGCCTTGATAAAAAGGAAGCAGCACAAGTGGTTGAAGAGGTTCACAGAGGAGTTTGTGGTCCCCACATGAACGGGTTAATGCTGTCAAAGAAGATTCTTAGATTAGGGTACTATTGGACTACTATGGAATCCGATTGCTGTCGTCATGTTCAAAAATGCCATCAATGCCATATTTACGCAGACCGAATCAATGCACCACCTACTACATTGCACAATCTTACTGCACCTTGGCCTTTCTCAGCTTGGGGCATAGACGTCATTGGGCCCATCACGCCGAAAGCATCAAACGGTCATCGGTTTATTCTTGTTGCTATTGATTATTTCACAAAATGGGTTGAAGCGGCCTCTTTTGCTAATGTCACAGCCTCAGTTGTTCAGCGGTTTTTCAAGAAAGATATCATTTGCAGATATGGGGTTCCGTATGAGATCGTCACAGATAATGCTCTCAATTTCTGCAACAAAGGTATGACTGAACTCTGCCAGAGATTCAAAATCCAGCATCATAATTCTACACCGTATAGACCTCAAGCCAATGGTGCAGTCGAAGCCGCAAACAAAAATATGAAGCGAATCATCGAGAAAATGGCAATTAGGTATTCTGCCTGGCATGAAATGCTCCCCTACGCACTCATGGCCTACAGAACATCGATTCGCACTTCGACTGGTGCGACACCATTCTCCTTAGCATACGGTATGGAAGCTGTCTTGCCTATTGAGGTAGAAATTCCGTCATTGCGAGTGCTAATGGAAGCAGAAATTGAAGAATTAGAATGGGCAGAAGCCAGATATGAACAGTTGCATCTTATTGAAGAAAAACGACTGAAAGCCATAGATCACTCTCAAGCCTATCAGAGGCGTATGGCCAGGGCGTTCAATAAGAAAGTCAAGCCCAGAGATATTGAAGTTGGTGACCTTGTTCTCCGGAAATTGTTGCCAAATCGTCCAGATCCGAGAGGAAAATTTACACCAAACTACGAAGGCCCATACATTGTCAGGGAAAAGTTCTCGGGAGGCGCCCTTCGACTTGGACGGATGGATGATGAGGATCTTCCTGAGCCAATCAACTTAGATAAAGTTAAAAAGTATTATGCTTAGGATCCTATCTGATAACTGCTTGTACTCTTAGCTTCTTTGGGAAATGATAGGAGGCCGTATTTGGTGTCTGCTCTCCCTATAAATCATGTAACACCTACAATATATCAATAAAGTTCGTTAGTTAACCCTTCGAGCCTAATAACCTCTCTTTCAAACACCTTTTATCGGGACACCTTGCACTTAGTCTGCTATGAACTACGTCATGACCTGATCCTGAAAAAGGTACGTAGGCAACCTGGAAATCAGGTGCGGTCAAAATTTTCAAACCATTTGGACAAAGCAGCTCCAATTCAAAAATAAAAAACAACAAAAAAAAATCCAAAAAAAAAAAAAAAGGAATTGAGAGGTTGATTGAAAGAAAAAGAAAAAAATCAATCAAGAGGTGTTCAAGAAAAGACAGAATTCCGATAAGCAGAAAGGATGTCCCAAACTTTCAGTCCCCTCAGCCAACGTTTCGTCCCATCTCAAGTCCTCCTAGATCCCTTAGAGACTAAGAGTACAAGCAGTCATCAGAATAGTATCCGAGGTAGAACACTGGCATTCAAGGCAATGAAGGGAGTAAAGCCACTATATAAAATAAATCGCGGGCATGAGTTGAAAACCGGAAACGGCCTCATTGCGCAAAAATCACGCGAACCCCAGCTCTAGTCTTGTGACTAGGGGCAAAAGAGGGAAAATAATTTGATCAATTTCGCAGGCATGAGTGAAAACCGGAAACGGCCTCATCGCGCAAAAATAATGCGAACCCTGTGACTTGGTCATTCCAAGGGTAAAAAAAAAGGAAAAAAAGTTGAAAGTGGTCCAAACAGCGAATTTTGGCAAAGACCATTTGTGCATCAGTTTTTCAGGCAATCAGTCACTGTAATAAGAGCAGAATCCTACTTCAAATAAATCGCGGGCATGTGTGAAAACCGGAAACGGCCTCAATACGCAAAAATCACGCGAACCCCAGCTCTAGTCTTGTGACTAGGGGCAAAAGAGGAAAATAATTTGATCAATTTCGCAGGCATGAGTGAAAACCGGAAACGGCCTCATCGCGCAAAAATTATGCAAACCCGTGACTTGGTCATTCCAAGGGCAAAAAAGGGAAAAAGTTGAAAAACAGTTCAATAGCAAAATCTGTAGAAGACCATTCGCGCTTCACTTCTCAAGCAAATCAGATTTGTCTTAACAATCCATTTGTTCACAAGACTCTGTGTAGTGCCAATATGGCTCAGGGTGAGACCAAACTTAGTTTTACTTATCCTGAATAATAATGATCAATAAAGTCATGATTTCTTTTGGTCATACTATACTATTCGAAAACGCCAAATGTTTTCATGATTTTCAAATGCTACATCCAAAAGGCAATTCCCTTGCAAACTCGAAGGCAAAGTATAGTATTTCACATGATTTCAAAAGCCATTTTTTTTAAAAAAAAAATAAAATTTACAATTCTAAAAAAAAAACAAAAAAAAAAAAACAAAAAAAAAATGGTATCAGAATTTTTGTTCAAATTTGGGTCTCATGGTCTGACTAGGGCAGTCTTCTCTCGCTCACGGCAAGCAACATCTCTTGCGATCATGGATTGGCAAGGAAACAAGTAAATCTCTAGCAAATTATCTTTTCTCTGCTGTTTGACATCGAAATGTGTTGTCATCCATTTCATCTCCTTTGTTTGACATCGAAATGTGTTGTCATTCATCCAATCCCGGTTGACATCGAAATGTGTTGTCATCCATTTCATCTCTTTTGTTTGACATCGAAATGTGTTGTCATTCAATCTCTTCTCGGTTGACATCGAAATGTGTTGTCATCCATTTCATCTCTTCTGTTTGACATCGAAATGTGTTGTCATTCAATCTCTTCTCGGTTGACACCGAAATGTGTTGTCATCCATTTCATCCATTCTGTTTGACATCGAAATGTTCTGTCATTCAATCCCTTCTTGGTTGACATCGAAATGTGTTGTCACCCATTTCATCTCTTCTGTTTGACATTGGAATGTGTTGTCATTCATCCAATCCCGGTTGACATCGAAATGTGTTGTCATCCATTTCATCTCTTTTGTTTGACATCGAAATGTGTTGTCACTCAATCTCTTCTCGGTTGACATCGAAATGTGTTGTCATCCATTTCATCTCTTCTGTTTGACATCGAAATGTGTTGTCATTCAATCTCTTCTCGGTTGACATCGAAATGTGTTGTCATCCATTTCATCCCTTCTGTTTGACATCGAAATGTGCTGTCATTCAATCCCTTCTTGGTTGACATCGAAATGTGTTGTCACCCATTTCATCTCTTCTGTTTGACATCGAAATGTGTTGTCATTCATCCAATCCCGGTTGACATCGAAATGTGTTGTCATCCATTTCATCTCTTCTGTTTGACATCGAAATGTGTTGTCATTCATCCAATCCCGGTTGACATCAAAATGTGTTGTCATCCATTTCATCTCTTTTGTTTGACATTGAAATGTGTTGTCATTCAATCTCTTCTCGGTTGACATCGAAATGTGTTGTCATCCATTTCATCTCTTCTGTTTGACATCGAAATGTGTTGTCATTCAATCTCTTCTCGGTTGACATCGAAATGTGTTATCATCCATTTCATCCCTTCTGTTTGACATCGAAATGTGCTGTCATTCAATCCCTTCTCGGTTGACATCGAAATGTGTTGTCATCCATTTCATCTCTTCTGTTTGACATCGAAATGTGTTGTCATTCATCCAATCCCGGTTGACATCGAAATGTGTTGCCATCCATTTCATCTCTTCTGTTTGACATCGAAATATGTTGTCATTCATCCAATCCCGGTTGACATCGAAATGTGTTGTCATCCATTTCATCTCTTCTGTTTGACATCGAAATGTGTTGTCATTTATCTCTTCTGTTTGACATCGAAATATGTTGTCATCCATTTCATCTCTCCTGGTTGACATCGAAATGTGTTGTCACCAATCATTGCAGCATATTTGACAATCAAATGTGTTGTCACTCACTCCATCAATCATTTAGTTTTCGAGTTCCCTTCAATCCATGTTTCCTTTACATTCATTTTTTTTCATTTTCCCCAGCAGTCCTCCGCAATGAGGTCATAAACTATTATCCATCACTCCATCTATTGGTTTTGGCAAGTTCAACTAGGGTTAGAATTTATTTTCCCATTCTTTCATCTTTGACTTTCATAAACTTTTTCAGGTTTTCAGTGTGTAAAAATGACGGTGTTTCAGTCTTTGTCGTTCAATTGCCAGCACTCTTCGACAAAGAGGGGCAACTGTAAACACCCCATTTTTACACCCTTAAAATCTCGTTTACCTTTTTAATTATTTATTATTATTATTATTATTATTATTATTTACTTAACTCAATTTCACCTTATTTTGATATTATTATTTTCTTTTTACAGTAGAGAGGAGAGGAGTTGAGAGAGAAGGATCCATCGTTCAAAGTCACCTAAACCACAAACCCATATACCCAAGCCCATATCTTGAACCCATTGGATAAAAACCATACAAGCCCAAATGCAACCAAGCCTAGCCCTCAAGGGTTTCAAGGGTTTAAACCCTAAAGGCTCAAGGCCCATAATCCTAAATCCATCCACCAAGGCCCATCACTGTTTCATATATAAAGAATAAGATAGGGTTAAAAAAACAAAAAAAAATCAAAACCTCACTCGGTTCCAGCCACAAGGAGTCTTCTCTCCTTCTCGATTCTTCCCTTCTCTCCTTCTTCTCCGATTGTAGCTTCATCGCCGGCGGCAGCACCTGGCGTCTCCCCCCGCTGGTCCATCTCCGGTAGAGCTTAAACCAACAGCTCCATCTCGGCGTTTGCTGCGTCATCAGTAGCAGCTCCATCACCAATTTCCCACCGGCGAGCTTTTTTTTTGCTCAGGTAAACAGTTCAGCTCTCTCTCTTTCTCGTATCAATTTTTTTTTGCCTTAGATCGGGAAGTTCCAGGTCTCGATCTCTAACTTCATCAGTTCAATCCAACGATTTCAGTTGTTCGCCGGTCATCTCCTCCGGCAAATCCAGCCACTGTCTCCACGGTTTCTCAGTTCATCTCCGATCTCTGTCAGCCGATCGTCACTATCTCTCGATCTGCAGTGGAAGCAATGGTCCCAGCTGCGATCATCTCTCTCGGCCTCTAACGCCTTTTCCCTTTGTTCTCAGGTAAATCCATACCCCTTTTATTTCATTTCTTCTCATCTGTGTATATCCTCCTCTCTTGGTGTATTTTAATTTTCAGAGCAAGTTCGTCCATGCTCTTTTGGTTTCTTTTCATTCTTTACTTCCCGATTCAGATGTTTCAGACTCAACTACATGTTAGATCAAGATTTTCGAATTTGGATCTCTTGATCTAGATTCATTTTATTACTATTATCATTATTGTTTTTATTTTTATTTTTATGTGTTCTCCATTAGCACCTTCTCTAGCGAGTACAGATCCTCACTTCGGGTCTTTCTTCTCGTCTCCTGCATCTCACAATACCTCAGCATGTATCACTCACTTTCGGGCAATTCCTCAGCCCTCAAGTAGCTCATCATTCAATCGGATGAATGTCTCTTTTAATTCTTATCTCTCTAGGTACAGATCTGAATCTCCATGTAGATCTGGATCTATATTTTTTAGTTTATTTTATTTTATTTTATTTTATTTTTCTTTCGATTTTTCTGTGCCACCTCTCCTTTGGTCATCTTCCCTTTAGATCCGAATTTCCATTTTATTTAGCCTTTCATTTGTATTATATATTCATTTTATTATTTGTTCATTTTCTTTTGCAGAGAAGCAACAGTGCTCCAATGCTCTATCTCTCACTTTTTTTTTTAGTTGATTTAGCTATCCATTGTTCTGTGGATTTTTTTTTAATTTTTTTTGAGAGATAGAGTAATTCTCCTACTTGAGCAACCATCATCAACTTCCCCTAACAACCCTCGCAGGTATAGCTCTTCCCTCTTTTCTATTTATTACCATCTATTCATTGTAGTATAATGTTTTAGATAGTTCACAATTTGAGTGGGAGATTTGAATCCCTTGGGCAGGCCATATGTTAGTGAATTGAGGCCCATAAGCCCCTAGAACCATTTTGGTATAGAATGATAGTGGACCAAAGCCAATTGACCATTAGTGGTCAATGGGCCTTGGCCCATTAACTTTCCCTTGGGGCCCATCTATTTTGTTGTGTATGTATATATTGTACATGTGTACAACTCATAGAAATAGGCCGTAGCTTATTTTCTTTTTTTGCCTACACTGGGCAATTAGGTAGATTAAAATAATAAAAAGAGGAAATCAAAAAAAAAAACTGTAATAAAAAGATTAAAATAAATTAAAGGTACTGGTCTATCTTCCCTTGGGACCTAGAGCAGGGTCCGTATTTAAACCATAGCCTCTTTTGGTTTAAGGCCGCTCGATCCGCCTTGCTCTTTGCCTTTAAGTTAATTAAATCAGTTAGGCTTTATTCTCCTTTTGCCTACCCTGGGCATTTAGTTTAGTTCATGACTAGTTAAAACTTGCCAAAATTAAAAAATACAAAAAAAAAATCAAAAAATACAAAATAACAAAAACATCAAATCTAAAAGGACCTACCCTAATAAATGAACGCCCCCTAGAGTTCCACCACGAGCACCTAGCCACGCGACTATCTCCCGGAATGAGATTCATAAATCTCAATTTCACTTCCCCTCCCCAACTCAAACACGAGTTGGAAATGACCACACTCCGAAACGAGTATAAAAACAGTCACGGACCCCAAACTACTATGAGGGTCTGATTCCGACTAACCGGATAAGTAGGCAGCCCAATCAGGGTTCGACCCCAACCAAAAATAAACTTTTTACACTCCATTTTGATCCATTTCGATTAGCAAAATTAATAATTGTTTTAGGAAATGTTAAGTGATTTTTAAATGTTTGATTTGGACCTAATGAGTAGGTTACCATCATTAGATGGAGGTCCTGGGGTGCCTAACCCCTTCCCCAGGACCTAAAGGGATCTCTTACCTAGACTACTCTGGACCGTAGACCCCCTTATTTGGATTATCTCGGGATCCTACTTCCCCTAAGTAGGTGGCGACTCTTAAAAATAAATTTAGCGTTATTCCTCTACTCTCGGACCTTATCTTGACACTTAGAGTTGAGAGGGGAGGAAAGGCGGTAAATTTTGGTGTTCACATTTGGCTTAGAGTTTGGAGAAGATTGTTCTCTTTCAAATCTGGTGAGATGGGGGGAATCTTGATTTGATCAAAACCAAGAAGCAGAGTATGGCCAATACCCTTTGTTCCCATACTTAGTTTAAAATCCGAAGAGGGAAAGAGGACTGATATATATTTTTTAGATTGCTCGGTTTTTTGGTTTGATCAATTTAAGACTAATTCCCATTAGTCTGGTCTTGTTCAAAAACTTTGAATCCAAGAGTTTTGTCCAAGACCAGGGCACTAGTGGCCCCCTGTGTGCGTCTTTGGTATATGATCTGTAGTCCCCTTAATTAATTTTAATCGTGTTTGATTCCTTGGATCTTTGTTATAATGCCGGGTTCTATTACTGGGCCAAAGCCGGTTTGACCAATTTCCATCATGGGTTAAGGGGCCTTGGAACAGTAATATTGCACCGGCCTTTAGTTTAATTTCTGATTAACTGTTAATTATTAGCCTCCTTGTAATCTGTATTAATTTAATAAAAAAACTTTAGGCCACTGTAGATTTTTTGAGAAGGTGAAGGTCATTAGGCCTAAACCTATAGGCCCAATTGGTTTAAGCTCAGCAAGTTTGATTCTTAATTTGGTCGTCCTCTTGTAATTTATTGGTAATTTTATTCTTGTGTGTATGTGCAATTATAAGAGTAGGCCGTAGCTTATTTTTCATTTTTGCCTACCTTGGGCGCTTAGGTGGATACTCAACCCTAAATAACTTGCCTACCCCGTTAGTTAAAAACAATACAAAAGAAAAAAAATCAAAAAATACAAAACAATAAAAACATTCAAAAAACCCACAAAATTCAAAAAGGACTTACCCTAATAAATGAACGCCCCCTAGAGCTCCCCCATGAGCAACTAGCTACGCAACCAACTCGCGGAGTGAGATTCATAAATCTCAACCCCGCTTCCCCCAACTCAAGCACGAGTTGGAAGTGACCACACTCCGAAACGAGTATAAAAACAGTCACCGCCCAAACTACTATTAGGATCTGATTCCGACTAACCGGATAAGTAGGCAGCCCAAACCAGGGTTCGATCCCAACCAAAGATAAAATTTTTACACCCATATGGATTTATGTTTGATTAGCAAAATTAATAATTGTTTAGGAAATTTTAAGTGATTTTAAATGTTTGGCTTAGACCTAATGAGTAGGTTACCATCATTGGATGAAGGTCCTGGGGTGCCTAATCCCTTCTCTAGGACCTAAATGGATCTCTTACCTAGACTACTCTAGACCGTAGACCCCCTATTTTTGGATTTATCTTGGGATCCTACTTCCCCTAAGTAGGTGGCGACTCTTAGAATAAATTTAGCGTTATTCCTCTACTCTCGGACCTTGTCTCGACACTTAGAATTGAGAGGAGAGGGAATACGGTAAATTTATGTGCTTACAATACACTTAATCGATACATCTCCTTAATACCCATATCGATACACATTGTCTTCAACCTTGGAACACAACCAATATAAATAGGAAGTATCGATAGGAAGTATCGACCCAATTTGTTGAGTATCCATCACACATTGTAAAACATAAAAAAAAATCAAAAGAAAACACATGTAAAACCATTTAACATGAAATTTAAAGTTTAAAATCATAAATGTAATTATTAAAATCTTTTTTTCTTCAGGTTAAACTAATTCATTTTTAAAAAAACACAAGAAAGTCAAAAAAATGAGTGTTTTTATTCCGTTAATGGCATTCTCTCGTGGTCATGGCTTAGTTTAGCGGAACGACAAGTTCTCTTACAGATGTCGAAATGGTAAAATATTTGGGAACTCTTAATCAACAAAGGGGATCCATTGTTGTTAAGGAATGAAAGTTGCTTTCCATAGTTGATAAGGAATAGAAGAGACACAAATATCTTTCTTTTAAATAGTTTAAATAAAATAGTCTAAAATGAAAAACGTTTTCATGAGAGAACTCCTGTGTAGGGGGCATTTAAAACTTGGGTATTTTGGGAACAACCCTGAAGGGTAATCAAGTAAAAACTCCAAGAACCAAGGAAAACGAGTGGACCACGGATGATGAGATTTTTACAAAGGACTTTGCTATTGAGACCGCAAAGGGCCGAGACTACACTGAGACCGTGCATCACATGTATGGATCTCAAAATTTCATTAAATCTATTTATGAAATTTTGATATTCATGCATATGATGGACGGTCTTGTTGTGGTCTCAGCCCTTGGCGGTGTTAATAGCATTTCCCTCCTACAGATCATCAGATATTTTTTTTTTGGAAGGGTACAAATCATCAGATATTTCTTACCATAATATCCTCAAATGAAAGGAAAAAAAAAATTACGTATAGAATGAATGTGAAAGTTTATCTAAGCACACCATTTGGAAAAGGCTTGCATCATCTCAGCCGTCCGATATAACCATGATATTGGCCAAGAGCTGTCCCAAGACGAATTCATATAATCAACACACAAAGAGGCAAAAGAACCCATAATCTGTAATGGATTGCCAATGTATGCTATCTACCCTTTTCTAACAAGAATATCATTGATAGTGAAGATTCTCCTTTCCCCGAATAAATATCCACAATGGTGGCAGGACAAAACAAAAAAAAACACCAGCTATCATGCGCCTACTATTGCAACGCGCACAAAATGCGCGTGAGAAGCAGCATTCCCCAGATTGCAGAAAATGCCTCGGATCGTATATTCGTATGGTCTTATCACTCATCATGAAATGGAAGAAGACGAGATTTCAGAAGGTTTGAAGGACTGGGAAGAAATCCAATCCTCTTCCTCAGCTCAAGCTCAAGCTGAAGCTCAAACCCATTCAAGGCCATGGGAAACAGTGGTGCGTCGGAACAGTCTTTACGACTACTCCTCCGTCTTTCCTCCTAGCGACCACGAAGGCTTACCCATCTCCTCGCAAGATGATTTACCCCAGGAAGAACCAGAACCAGAATCAGAACCATCATCACCATCTCCGTCGGCCGATTCTCGACTGCAAGTCGTCGGTGACATTGCCAAGTGGTTTAGCTTCGGATTTCAGGTCTTATGCTCTAAGTTTATTCATATTTCTTCCTCTGTTCGTTCGTATTCTGCTAGTAGAGGGAAAGTTTGGATATCCGCCCCTACCACCGGAGTTGTAGCGGCGGCGATGTTACTGTCGATGTTTTACATGATGTTGCGGCAGTCGCGTCGACGATCCCGGCAAGAGAAGAATGACCGTCTGATTCTTCTCATCAAAGAAAAGGACGAGGTATGTGAAATGTCCCGCCAAATTTCGATCCTTTTTTTAAAAAAAAAATTGGGGAATTTTGTGATTATTGTGATTCCTGACTATCTTTTCGTTCATTTGGGATGACAAACTATGAATATTGATTTATATGTATCTGGGTATTTCCGGTTCATAGATTGTCTCTCTTTTGGAAACTATGCCAATTTAATTCCAGGTGTTTGTGAAAATGCCGGTTAGAGAAGATAAAGGGTGTTTTGGAAGCCTTGCCAGTAGTCAGTATCTAGAGAACCCGGTTAGTAAAGATAGATGGTAGCATGGGTCCTCCAAGTCATTTGACCTAGCAACTTGTACTCTTAGCATATTCTAACCTTCTATGGTTTTAGAGTTTGTTATCTTTGTAACAGTCTAAGACCATGATAATGGTCTAGGACTACAATAGAAGTACTTGGATGCAACTTGTACACTATATATTGTGATTGGAGTCAGTTTAGGCAGACCCTGTAGTATATATACTGTTTATCTAGCTTGGGTATAATTTCGTCTACTCAAATGACTCGATGGAATAATGTTAAACCAGGAGAATTTACTAAGTGATGTTGCTATATGGTTCTTAAAGTTACATGAGAGGAACTGTGGGGACTTGGAAGATTTGGTTAGGGTGTGTATTGTACGAATTTATAAAAGAACAAATTACTATTAATCTGTTTTTTATACTTTTTTTTAACACTTTGGATGTTGCCTTAGAAACAATTCAGTCAAGTTTTGTCAAAGTAGGTGAAAGAACAGTGAAACTGATCCTGCAAACTCTGCTTTGAACACCTAACAAGTAATTAAAACTATATAAGCGGTCTCTATTGATTCTGAATGACATGCAAAATTGTCCCAGAAAGCAAAAGAACAATAACTCTCAAGGGCGTGGAAG
Source organism: Tetracentron sinense (assembly GCA_015143295.1). Lineage (NCBI taxonomy): Eukaryota > Viridiplantae > Streptophyta > Magnoliopsida > Trochodendrales > Trochodendraceae > Tetracentron > Tetracentron sinense. The sequence goes on along the minus strand of CM026568.1, from coordinate 25,993,896 downwards.
TGCGAGTTGAGAGAACGAAGGGGAGACAGGATTGCTGTCTCTTTTGTTTTTCAGAAGCATGAGGCTTTTAGGTTTGTGAGTTCTTAGAAACAATGCTTTAAAACCCAAACCGGACACTGACCCGGCCAAGGAGGTGGGTCGGTCCAAACCGGTCAGACCGTCAGGTCAATCCGGGTTGACCCAATGAATAGTAGTATAACACTTATAGCACCCTTATTAGATATGTTTACAAATACTTGGTACTTAGTATGCATAGCTACTATAATCAATTAAAATATAATTTAAAAAAAAGATCTCATAGATTGAAAAAACAAATCTAAAATAATCTCACTTTTTCACCAAAAATGTGAAAAAAGTAAAGAAAAAACGTTAATTGAAGATTTGTTAGTATTCGTCAGTAATCAAAGTATAAATTAGTAGTATAACACTCACCCATATTAGACATTTTTACGAATACTTGGTTAGCTCCTACTATCAATCAATTATCAAAATACATCAAAAAATATTCATTAGTCGAAAAAAGGTATCTCACTTTCTCACTAAAAATATACATCGAAAAAAAAGGGATCTTAGAGATTGAATTTCTTTTTAATTAATCTCACTTTTTCACCTAAATATTAAAAAATAATAAAGAAAGAACATGAAGATTATATTAAGAACATAATTTACTGAAATTTAGATTACAATATCTAATCTACATAAAAAAGTATGTTTTTATCCTTATCTTGATTTGAGCTCCCTCTTCATCTCTAAAATTTCTCTCCACTTTTCTATGTAGATTTTTTTTCTCTTGGATTTTGTTTTAAAATTCTTAATTTTTTAATATATTGTATTTAATAATTAGTTTTTTAGTTGGGATAATGGTCCCATATGTTTTAGAATGAAATGGATACTCAAAATTAGCCTTTTTCATAACCCGGTCGGTTCAAAGAAAACCGTCCGGGTTGACTAGGTCATTCCGGGTCAAGCGGTTTTCACTGGGTTTGTCTGAGTTAGACAATCGACCCATTAATGATTTAACCCAACCCATTGAAGGTTCCGGGTAGCGGGTCAACCAATCCAACCGGATAGGTCGGTCCGGGTTTTAAAACATTGCTTAGAAACCATATCCTAAAGGAGATATTTCATATCTCCATGATTGAGCTAGATGTTCTATAAATTATGGCTTTAGAGCTATCAGATGGGTGTCCCTTACATTTCCTCTATTCTTTTCTTCTAGATCTGGTGAAGGACTGCCCCTTCCATGTTGGTTAGAGGTCCCATAGATAAACATGGGTAATGGAAGGCAGAACTGCCATGCTTGTGTACAATATATTCATTTCTATTTAAGCATACACGGGGCCTATCATAAATTATTCAGCTTCCTTTGTATGCACTTCTTTTACTCATACTGAAATTTGATTTCCTCATTTGCAGAAAATTAATCAGCTCTTGCATCAAATTTCCCAGATGAATGAAGTATTATCAGCTCGTTGCAGAGTTCCTGTTCTCAGGAGTGGTTGATTGATCATACTTGGGTGGCCAACCTGATGGTAGTTCAAGAGTTCTCTCTCTCCTTACTAGAGTCTGGAGCATTTGAGTTTGACATCATCTTATTTATTGGAACTAAGGGAAAAAAGTGATATATATTTACATAATTTAGAGGTTCAAGAGAAAAAATGGTGACTGCACCTATAAGTTTCTTATTTCTTTTAAGTTCAGTGTATTTATGTATGCTTTTGATGATACCTACGATGTCGGCTCCATTCATGAAGAAAATTCCTCTGTTTTTCCTTTTTCCCTTTTTAATTCTTTTGGGGTGAATAAATGGGATCTGAACATGCAACATCCATATTCATGGTTATGTTTTGTTTCTTGTTTTGGGGGGGGCGGGGGGTTCTAAACTATAACTTATCTACTGTTAGTGGCTACTGGCTAGGGTTAGTTAGGGGGGTTATTAAATGATGAGTGGTCCTCCTGCCGAGGGTCCCTGGACTTGATCCCAGGACTCAGGACCACCCTCATGAGAGGGGCACACCTTGCCATCTGAGTTAGAGTGGCAGGTATGGTTCTACTTCTATAGCATATATACAGGTTATTCTTTCCTTTGTTTTCTTAAGGTTAGTAGCAATATTGCGACCTAATAATGGGTGTTTACTCGTGATTTCTGGATGTATATTGTACTAGGCGTTCTTTCTTTCTAAATGTAACCCTTTGCATTCTTGCTTCTTTACCACTTTAGGGGGTGTGTTTGGCGCCATGCAGTCCTGGGACGAGAATGCAACCAAGAATTATGGAGTCGCATCAGCACAAGGCAGATTGACCTCTACACGAACACTGGTTATCCCTCTTATGTCCTGGGTCATCATCAAGATTTGTGGTGATCCAACTGTCCATTGGCCTTGCAAAATGACCTGAACAGTTGTTGGATGAACCATAAATTCGAATTGGGGTTAATATTGTTTTGGCTGATTTTATGCTTTATCTACTTTCTTAGGCATTGGAAACTAATTCAACTGTGGGTCGCCTCATAAAATTTGAAGAATCCGATCTTGATTGAAATGTGTCCATGGCTTTGAATGCTTCTTCACAAAAGTCAGGTATGCACTTAAAAAGAGGATAGGGTAACCTTGATGCATGTGGGGGTGTACTTTGGATGGTTAGTGGAGTTTATTGAGATACCAGTGAGGAAGTTGTCACTGCTTGATTGCCAAGGCCGATCAAACCTTCAATTATAGTGATTCTCATGGTCCGCCATAAAAAGTGGAACTCAAAATTCTACGCTGATAAGTTCTTAATTTGGGAAATTAAGTACGAAAAACAATGGGGGCGTTTAGATTGGATTTTATTCGCTAAAAATCAATTATGATAAAATAGATTTTGTAAAATAAATTGTCAAATAATTATTTTTTCAAGTAATAGTGTTAAGAGAATACGAAGTTGAGTCTATCATCTTTGTATTACCTAAACACTATTATTTGAAAAAGTGATTATTTGACAATTAATTTCACAAAATCAATTTTATCAGAATTGATTTTTGGCTAATAAAATCCAATCCAAACGCCACCCAAGACAGTATGCTGGATTGATAGTTAGTCTATCTGAAAGAGTGCTGCTATAAGAAGATCCTGCCAAATTAATTTTGGACAAAGCTGAGGAACTTGGATATGAAAGATGTGTAATCTTCGTAAAGCTGCTTTTCTTGGCAAATTAACTATATAAGGATGTAAGCCACTAACTACTAAGGCACTGTTTATGGATGTACACTCAGGTAACACCATTATCCATCTACCTATACTGGTATAGCTATACCAATGAAGCCGAGGCTAATGAAAACTCTATACTCACATTGCATGGTGAGGACATGCAAGAATAGGGGTCTTTCACCCCTCAGTAAGCAACCAACTATCCCCATGTATAATGGGAGGATGAAGACAAGCCAGAATTCTATTTTGGAAACAAAAACCCATTTTGTCAAGACATGAATTGATCTGCAACTATTCAGAGAAAAATGAAGCTGGATGATCTATAGTTGGATTATTGATTTTTCTTCATTTTGTTTACAGCAATGTGCTTTACTTGTTGTGTACCATTGATCCTAGAACCCAAAACATAAACTACTATTCAATAACAAAAACAAATGAGAGCCCAAAACAGAGATTGATCAATAATTAATGTGAAAATTCAAACAGAGTGGGAAATAAAAGAATTCTAGTTTTGTGTTCTTAATTGCATTATCACAGGGAGAGAACAAACAAACCCCAATAACTATGAACTGTTACCAAATTGAAATCTGCATTAACAGATAAGTAACTACATTACCTTCAAATTTATCAAATACAAAAGAGAGATTCTGCTACTTGGTGCTCCCGAGCACTGGCCGTCGAATATCATACTGGTCTACAGACTCCAATGGAGTATCTGTATCGTTCCTGACTCTCTTGATCTTGGGGCTCAACAAGCTCTTATGCCCAAACCCATATAACTTAAGCACCTGGTTATCTGCAAAGTTAAACGCCCTCTCCATGCTGCTCAAACACTTCTCTACCGGGTAGTCGCCGTAGCTCCCGCAAGGCTTGCAGCCGACAAAATGGGTCACAAAAGGCCACCTCTCGTCGCCGAATCCCGGATGGTATTTTTCAATCATCTCCTCGTACCTGTCCACCAGTCCAGCCCAGTACCCATGTAAATAGTAAGAATTCTCCAGGAACACCTTATCCATCCACTCATCCTTCTTCGAAATCAACAAGTAGATCAATGCAGATTGATCATCAGCCTCAAATGCCGGCCTCCCCTTCAAATTAGCAGTCAAGATCTTCCCAGCTTCGTCTCGAATTGAGCCCTTTGGACCCATTGGAGCCCAAGCATCAAGCAAATCCAAAGACCACTGGCAATTCCGAAACAGAAAGCTCCCGGTGTTCAAAGCGATCCAAGATTTCTGATTAAACATCAAATCTGGATACCCATGAACGACCAAATTATAGTTATCATATTTCGAATGCGGAATCTCAAACACCATATCTGTAAACAGAGCATCGCTATCCATCCACCAGATCCACTCCACCTCCGGATGAGACAGCATAAGGCGCCGAATCAACGGAAGCTTCGCCCAGTATCCAGCCAGCTCCTTATCGAGATGAGCCATATTGTAAACGATCTCGATGCCGTGAATTCGACAGTAATCGATCTTGTTCTTGATTGCCTTGAGAAGATAATGATCCCCAATTGCGTTATCACAAGGGTTAGGAGGAGATCCAGTTACGAGCAAGATTCGAGCTTTCCCATTGACGTAATTGGGAAAATCAGGGTTTCGATCGAGCCAGATCTTACGCTCTTGGTTCCAATTGGAGATTTTAGGTCCGAGAGTGTAGGTGACGTTGGGGTTGATCTCGGTGTCGGTGTCGGAGGAGGGGTCATCGGGGTCGCCATCAGATCGGATCTCGGCGAGGATGCGATTGGTCTCTTCGATGATAAGTTGGTTTTGAGAATCGGCGTCGGAGCGGCCGAGATTGCCGACGCCGATGGTGCCACGAAGGACGAGAATGGTGACGAAGCCGCAGAGGATGGTGATCTTGAGGTTGTTGAAGGTTTTGTGGATCTGACGGCCACGAGGAATGCCGGAGGATGTACGGCTTCCTGTGAGTCTGGCGGTGGTCGGAAGAGCTCCACCGCCACCGGAGCCGCCTCTCTTTAGAGCACTGAAACTTTCTTGGCCCATCTCTCTCTCTCTAGAATCAAAGACAAGTGATGGATTGATTCCTCTTCATTTCATACCTCTGATGAGGAAAGAGGAGGAGACGGAACCTTCGAAAAAGCACGCGATTCAATTATTATTATAATCTAACAAATGATATGATACTTTGATCCCCGATGATTGCGGGTTCTTTTTTCTTGCTTGTAAACTCTGTAACTTGTAAGAATTTCAAATTTTCAAGCAGAAATGTTTCAACTAAAAAAAACAAAAGAAGCAGAAATGTAACTTTCTAAAAAGGCTCAGGATCCTCTCGAGTTGGAACCCCAAGAGGTCGCCACGTTTCTCCTTTGACACCCCTTAACCATGGGTAAGGTTCACCCACCCCTAGGGTTCACTCACCCATCCTTCGATTTTTATTTTTTTTTATTAATTATTGTTTTTTAAATTAAAAAAATATTTTTAATATTAAAAAACTCTTAAAAACAGTTTTTTTGATTTAAAAAATAATAATTAATAAAAAAAAAAACCAAAGATGGGTGAGTGAACCCTAGGGGTGGGTGAACCTTACCCATGGTTAAGGGGTGTCAAAGGAGACACGTGGCGACCTGTAGGGGTTCCAACTTGAGAGAATCCTGTGCCTTCTAAAAAATGTTGGGTTTTTTTGGGTGTGTAACGGGACTAACGGACAGGTCATGTGATAGCTAAGGGAGTAAGGGGCCGTTTGGCATCAATTTTGCAATTCTCTTATTCCGAAAAAAAATTAATTCTTAAGTTTTGATTCTTATGACCAATTTTGTACTGAACTATCAGTTAGAATCAATTATGAAAAAAAGAAATAACGGAATTACGTTTGGATGAAAAAAAAATAAAATATATATATATATATATATATATATATATATATATATATATATATATATATATATAATTATTTTAGGCATTAAATATAGTAATATCATCAACACATAAATAAGGATCATAAAATATCAATTTTTTAATTATGTCTCATTTATCTCGTCAATTTTGATACTTATCTCATTCGTTTTAAACGTGTTTTTCAGAATTGATTCTGAAAAATGACTTTTTCTTGTTCCTTAAAAACTGTGCTTAAAATAAGACAATTCTTAAAATCGTTTCCTAAAAATAACTTGTCAAACGCGTTTAGACTATTTCTGTTCCCGAGATAAGAAAAATCATTCCTAAGAAACGATGCCAAACAGCCCCTAAGTTGACCTTATAACTTGCTCAATTGGTAGCTCCCTTTAGGTTAAGATTTACTAATTCTTAGGTTTAATGAATCTAACCTTGTTTTTAAAAAACTCATTTTCCTCCTTTTAATGGTGATTAAGATTCACTAACCCTTAAGGTTAAAAGATCCAATATTGGCTACTCATTAATTAAGATTCACTTTAGTTTAGAGGCAACCGACTACACAAATAATGTTTCTTAATGGACACGTGGCCCAATAACCTTTGGTATTCAACTTAGCCACAGGCCATATGGTCCTCTAATCAGTACTCATGACAAACATCTATCTAAAGCATTGTTCTAAGAGCAGTGATTAGCTGACCCCTTGGTTAGCTAGCCGAATGCTTCCTATTTTGTCCGCCTTTAATTGTGGTTAAGCTTAATTAACTTTAAGGTTAATATTTTTTTTTTTCCAAAACCAACGTTAATTCATAAATAGATGAATCCTAAGGGTAAGTGAATCTTAACCATAGTTAGTGGGTGTTAAAAGGACCAAATGCGCAGCCCGCGGCTTGTTCCAGTGGTCATGTGTCTCCCTCTTTAGGGGTATATAAGTTCACATAATCAAATCCCGTGGGGCGGAATGGTGCATTTAAAGTGATACCGTTGCCACTCCCCTTATGAGTTATGACATTTAGAGACTTAAGGTGATATCATTCCAAAGTTTCGTGCCAGTTCTGAGAATTCTGCAATGTTCACAAATCCAACATCTTAGACTGTTAGTGGCTCTCCAAAAGGCTTGGCCTCTTCGAGTCTGTTCTGTTCTATCCTCTCTTACGGTACTTGGATTCCAGCAATTGGTATTTCATCTGTCTGTAGGCAAAGGCAACCAAATAGCTCACAAACTGAACTCCTCTCGACTATGTAGTCGTATCTCTAGCCCGTATCACTAATGTTTGACAAATTGGAGTGTCCCTCACGGTCACACCCATTTGGGTCGGGATTCGGGACTAATCCCCAAGAATGCAAAATATCCTGCAAACCATGCACATGAGGAAAGACCTGCACCGGGGCAGCCTCGAACTCAGGATCAATGGGAGCTTTCGATTGCCTTTGAAGTAAGTTATTTCCACGTTTGTTAGTCAGAGCCTTATGTCTTAAAGTTGTGCTTCCCACCAATGTGTTATGTATATTAAATGAACCCCACCTTTCATTATCTAACCTCGAACTTCTACCTGGTCCACCACCTAACAAAGTTACTGACCACAACAGTAGGGGCTCGGCCCTAAGGAGGGCTTGAGGCAGAAGGCCCAAGGTGTGTGAAAACCCGAGTTGCCCTAAAGTGAAGTATGAAGCAAATGAAAAATAAAATTGTGACACTAAAATGAAGTATGAACCAAACAGAAATAATTTCGCCCAAAACTAAAATTTTACCTTTATAATAACCAAAATAAATTACCCATAAAATTTCTGATCTCATGAAGAAACACACTAGTGTATGAAGAGTTATAAAACTTCTAAAGAAAATTACAGAAAAGGGCAGACATACATAAAATGCCTGCTGGTTTAGTTGGTAAGTTTTGTAGGTAGTGATACCATGGACCTGGGTTTGAACCCGTCTTCATCAGCTAACTTATCAAGTACTAACTGCTAATCAGCATGGCTATTAAAGTATTTAAAGAGGTTCTCAATTCTCATACCATCAAAACTCAAATAGTACAAACTCAAGATTAATTAAACAACATTGTTAATAAGTACATATATAATATCATGGCCAGTCAGTGAAGCTGAAGTCATGCCCCAAGGAAGGTGGCCTCCCAGTGACCCAACTGAAACCATTAAAACTCCCATGTATTTCCATCATTAAACCCAGGAAAAACTTGAAAACTACATGAATTCCTGGAAATCTTTAAGCTTTTGTTCTTCCACTTCCAATGTTCCTCACTTTCTGTCGTAAGACTTGTGTTCAGAGTATTCTTGTGCATGAAATCTTCAACTCACATCTGTGCATGCATCCTTCAGTGATGACTAGGATCTGAGTTTCGAAATGTAAAAGTTTGATTAAGACTTGAGAGGCCAAAGTTCAGGAGGAATGGAAGCTCAATTGTGAACAAACAGATGTTTCCGATGCACCTATTACTACATTATATGCTAGACTTGACTCTTGCCATGGCAATCCTGAAAGTCCTTTATTTTCTCCTCAGTGCCATATAGGACTAACTCTTTCTTCTCAATGATGCGACATCAGCAGTCCCACCACTCTTTCCAGCCCTTCCTCTTCCCTCAATCCGTCTCTTCCACATTACCCTTTGCTAACTGCCTCCAAGTGACTCCCTCTCCTAAGTTTCTATCTCATTATCTCCCACTCTTCATCTCTCCCATGGTGCATCTATCGTTGGTGTTTCCCCATACCCTCCCATCCCTTCTTCTTCCTCACTTTTCTGTTATGAACCCCTTACTATTCTCCTTCTTGCACTTTTCTTCCTAAACCCCTTACTGTATTCCAACCTTGATGACAGTCCACCTGTAGGAGTCATTGTCTTCTTCTCAGTCTTCATCTACTACTTCTGATGTTCACAGAATTTACATTTCATAAACATGTTTTTTGTCATAATAGTACTTTATATTAAATGATCAAATAAGAAATTTGATTAGCACCATTGACTTTGGGCCTTCAATTGGTCACAGGAGAAACAATAAATGGAAGCAGCTCTTGAGGCTCTCAATGGAAAGAAGTTAAGATTGGTTAGCTAGCGAATTAGACCAATTTGAAGGTAATTTCCTCTACGTTTTTCTTATTTTTTTATTATTATTCTACTATACTTTTGTATTTTATTCTGATTTAGTTTTAATTTTCTTTATTTTCCTATAATGTTAGTGATGTTTTTTTCCATTTTGTTCATGTGACGCAGCATGAGGACAAAAGCTGTCTTCCCGTAAGTTTCATATCTCTTTTTACCTATTTCACCTATTTTTATTGGCTAATGGTAGTTAGAACGGGAATGCATAAATGTGTGTGTACTGCGTACACAAACACATATATGTGTGTGCTTTGGTGTGAATTTGAGTCCAATCTTACTTCATGAAGATGGCCTAAAATCTGAATCTATAGATGTGCAGATATACTTCTTTTCCAAATTGTGCAAAATGTACTTATACTAAAATGTCCATTAACAATTGGGAACTTTTTCGTATTTGTTGTTTTCTTATGACCACCTGGGCACATCATCATCCCTATCATTACCAGTGCCTTATCCCAAATTCCGCCAAATGTGTGGATACTGAACAACTAAGATGCTTCGGTCAGTTTCCGTAAGTCTAATATATAAGCCATGTTCAAAAGTCACTGCACCTGCAGAACTTCTTGATTTGATTCCTTATGTCATTACATATACTGAATATACTCCATGGGGTGCAGAAAGGATCATAATTCTCTTCTATTTTGAATCCTTAATGAGGAGTTGAACCCCTAGCTCCTACAAACTCCAACTAATGACTGCATAATTAAGGAAATTTTAGATAAAACTGCAGGTTTAACTTCTGAGAACACTGTTGCGCTAGTAAGAAAAGGTTGATTTGTAAATTCAAATAAACTAAATACGGTATGAATTGGATGGAATCATTACTCAATTGAAAAATCTCCAACCCTCTAAAAGATGAAAAATAAAGAAGAAAGAAAGAGCAATGAGACATTGGATATATTTGGAAAGTTTCTAAATTGTGGTTCAATCCATAATGTGTGTAAAGCATATCCTCCTTCCCTATAAACGAACCAGTAATAGCATACCAGATCGCAAACCAGATCATATACCCAGTAATAGCAAACCCAATTGCTTAGGGCCGTACAACATGGGTCATCCTCTTCTTTTAAGTTTGGACATGTTACTTTGGGCTTTAGTCAAGAGTCAAAAATTCAGCCCCTTAGTTAAGAGTCTTTATTAGGGGTCTAGTTAAGAATCATTGTTTCTTACTAGTAAATTTGGAAAAGTCATTCAAAACTTATTTTAATTAGTAGTCTTTTAATTTTGGTAGATCTCTTTGTTTTAGGAATATAATTTTCTCTAAACTAGTTAAGAGAATGAGTCTTTTCATAGGGTTTTGTTTCCAAGTTAGAATATGATTCTAAAAGATCTTTTTGCTCTCTATAAATAGAGGTATACATACCACTTTGTAATCAATTTTTGAAGAATGAATTGTTGAAGGAGACTTAGATTCTCTTGGTTGAAAAGCTTTCATATATTGCGATTGCTATTGCTGTGGAATTTCGATATTGCAAACCTAGTGTGTGATTGATTCAAAATTAATCAAAGAAGCTCATCTCTACATTACCGAAATTCATAGGTGAGTTGATATCTAATAGTTTCTCTCAGCTTTGAATTTTGCGCATGTAGAGGCTGCTGCCTTACATATTGAATCCATCTTTAGAGTTTGATGTGTTCAATTTGAAGAGATTAAATAATAGCAGGTTTTGATTTGGGGTTTTCTAGTGTCAATTTCCTGGATTATCATAAAGTTGTAGAGAATTTACAGAATTGCCATTGCCACTTTGAATTATTCTAGAGAAGTCAATTATTATTGGAGATTTGGACCATAGCTACTTTGGGTCATCTAGAATCCACCTTTAAAGTTTCAGAAAATTTGGCCAACTGAAATTACCAAAATACCCTATGTCCGAATTTCACAATTGAGGATTTTGATAATTGGGTTTTGATCTCTTGAGTTATTCAAGGCTATTGCTTCCGGTTTACAACGAAACCAGATCAAATAAATAGATGATAATAGTATAACGTATTTATAATATTATATCCAATACTGTCCATATCCAAGTCCATCCATTTTTATCATAATTCTTATCATGTGCTATTTCTCATTAAGCAATGATATCAAGAAAACCTACACAGCATTTATTTATAACTCTGTCAATGCAAAAGATAGTTTACAATGTTTGATTGCCCGAGCCAGCTCAGGTGACTCCACAGATTCCAAATTGTGACCAAGAACGGACTGCTATATGAAACTACACCACTGACTTTGTTCCATTTGATTAGATCACAAATCTCCCACAAATACAATATGGACACAAATACACATAAAAATTATCCAAATGAAATGTAAACTAATGGAGTAAGAAGTGAAACCACAGATTCAATAATGGGTAAGTTTCGGATTCAATACCCGGTGGTCTAAAATATAGTGGATCAAATTTACATATGGAGACCCATAGGGTACTCTTTGATGCCCCTTAAGTAAAGTCAAATATCATGATCCAACCTTTGGTTGAATGGAAGTTTGGGTTTTTTTCATCCAGGCGTGGATAGGCATGTCATGCTTTGTGCTTAGAGTTGGTGTTTACAAATCAAACCCTCATTGTTCAATGCAATTGCTAATGCTGTGCCTATCTACAATTTATAGCTAGATAATTTGTCTTATAATGGTCATCAGGTCCATCTCAATTCTTTTGGGATGATTCAAGAGAAGTCAGTCCAACCTCTCGCAATTTCTTACCTTTTCCTAACTTCTCATATGTACCATGTTGAAATTATATTTCTGCATTGATTTCTTTCTACTGCATTTTCTAACTGTGCTCTGTTTTCCACATTCTTCTAGCTATGATTTTATTTGTTTCTTTCCTCAACATCTATGTTTCTCAGTCACTTGAATTTCGGATTTCTATAAAATGAAGCATCAATGTTGAGCTTTGCCACATGGGTATTATGAAACAATCTTATATTACTATATTGGTCTTTCGCTATGCATTCTGTTATTTCTTTCTATTTTAGTATTATGTTAGCTGTGTACTTAAGAGTACTACATGTCTACATTAACATAGTTTACGGTTCTTTCTTTGTGCTTTTGTAAGTTATCTAATGAGACTTAAATTGTCTATAAATCAAGTCTATTCTGAGTCTGAGTAATCATTTTCACCGATTCACACCATTATAGCCCGCCATTATTGTCGGTGACAATTTTGAAGACTCACATTAATGTACACTGATAGATTTATTAATGCAATTAATGGGGTGAAATTGATTACTTGATTTGGAAATGAACAAACAATTACAGGTTCTAACAGACAACAGTATCCGCCACTTTAACGATAGAAACATGTCCATTTATAAGTATGAGCAATTTCGCTCAAACCAAAGATTCCCACTCTATCTGTACGACTGTACCCAAAACTAGTCTTTTTTCTCAATGGCATATCAATAGATGAGATCACCCCTACTTAAGTTTATTTTGATGAAAATTTAAGATGGAGATCAGCCTTTCATTGATAACATCTAATACAGAGGAGATACTTATTTGTTCTTTTCCTTGGCTATTTCAGAAGAAAACTACTATTAAGGAATCAATACTTATTTTTACTGATGAATCAATCACGTTTTTCATTGACTTTGCTGTATTTGTTGATATATTTTCTCCTATTGTTTTTAGAAGAAATTCTTTTCAAATTTAGAAGTTACTTGTTTAAGCTCACATAATTGTCTGTTGATATATAGAGAGTTTTTATTTGTTTTTACTTTATTCATATTCTTTTAGAATTTTTCATTCACTACCCAAAAGGCATTGAAAGTTATGTTGCTTTTGCAAAGAAACAGAAAGCACTGGTCATGAACATGCTTCCATCCTTTTTTTGGGATAAAAATAATCCCATATGCAAAGTGAGTAATTTTTGCTCCTCACAAGTCTAACAATAAATTAATTTATTTGCTTTCTTAATTAGACTTAGTGGAGTTTTGTGTATTTATTTTTTCAGGTTCATCATTTTATAACATGCTTGAGGTATTTCAACCAATAGAAAACAAGCACGCTTGAGGTATCAGTATTGTAACGGATAAAATTCGTAAAAAGGAGCAAAAAGAAGAGGTAAAATAGGGATTTCTCATGCTCACGAATTCTGACATTTTAGCCGTCATAAGCCCACTTGGGCTATGTGCTGGCTCACTTGAGTGTTATCTGTCAGGTGATCTTATCATGACTGCACAAGTCATGATGACTCCAAATGCCTGTAAATAAGCAAGAATCATCAGAGAGAAGAGGATGATGGTGCGATGGATGATGAAAAAGGCAAGAGAGGAGAGAAAGGGCAGAAGGAGAAGAGGAGGATGGAGCTAAAGGCAAGGAGGATGGTGCGAAAGGCAATGGAAGAGATCAAGAGAAGAAGAAGAAGAAGAAGAGGAAGAGAAAGAGGAAGAGGAAGAGGGAGATCTGAGAGGCTTGAGTCACTCACACCCCTCCCCTGAAGTGCTGTGCAGGCGACCACTCATCTGATTCTCTCATCTTCTTTGGTGTTATCCGGCTATTTGATGCTCTTTATGGCTTCACGATCGTTTGTGGCCACCGGAGTCTCTCAAATAGGCCATGTCCGCCTGATGCTTTCCCTGAATGGTCACACTGCCACTAGCACGGCCTTGCAGTTAATCATCTGGTGAGTGCAATCATATTTGAGCTTGTGTCTAACGCTGTGAATGGTGCCGAATACGTTGTGCTGTGAATGGTGCCGAATACGTTGTGCTGTGAATGGTGCCGAATACGTTGTCACGTTGTGTTGTGCATAGTGTCGAGCTCGTTGTCTGATGTACAACGTTCCCGTCGTGAGCAGATAACGTACACGTTGTTTGCAGTACAACGTACACGTTGTCTGCTACATGACGTACCCGTTGTCTGTTACACAACGGATGCACAACGTATGCGTTATCAGAGCTAGAGCTACGTCATCCGAGCTACGTTGTCAGTGCCTTATCTGTGCCACGTTGTCAGAGCTATCTGTGCCTTGTCCGAGCTGCGTCCTCAGTGCCTTGCCCGAGCTATGTGAGCTACGTTGTCTGTGCCTTGCCCGAGCTATGTGAACTACGTCATCCGAGCTGCGTCCTTTGTGCCTTATCTGAGCACGTTATCAGAGCTAGAGCTGCGTCCTCAGTGCCTTATCCAAGCTGCGTTATCAATGCCTCCTGAGCTACGTTGTCAGTGCCTTCTGAGCTACGTTATCAGTGCCTCCTGAGCTGCGTTGTCAGTGCCTCCTGAGCTGCGTTGTCAGTGCCTCCTGAGCTGCGTTGTCAGTGCCTCCTGAGCTACGTTGTCAGTGCCTTGTCCGAGTTGCGTTATCAGAAATGCGTTGTCTGAGCCATATTCTTTGTGCCTCCTGAGCTACAATCTCCAGAGCATAACACCAGAGCTCGTCCTCAAGTGCATATGCCCAGTGCCCTCACGATAAGTATCTCTATACTATTATGTGCCATACACTGTGCTTGTGCCTTATCATGTGCTTGTGCCATATACTGTGCTTGTGCCATATACTGTGCTTGTGCCTTATCATGTGCTTGTGCCATATACTGTGCTCGTGCCTTATCATGTGTTTGGTGCCTTATACTGACTTTATCATCGGAGCTTATTTCAGGGTGCACACCCGCCCCCTCAGACTCGTTCACAGGTGGAGTTGGGCTATCATTCCTCTGCCAGCTAAGCTGCTATAGACGCGTGGCGTGCACGGGATTTTATCCCTTTCAAATTGGCGCCGTCTGTGGGAATTCGAGCTATGTTGTCTGTGAAATTCGAGCTACGTTGTCTGTGGAAATCAAACCCTCTGTGGGAAACCGTTGTCGCGTTGTGCTGTGAATGGCGCCCAATCCATTGTCACGTTGTCTGTGGGAACAACTGAGAATGAGGCAAAGGGGCTTAGACAATCACAAATGACGAACATCTTCTACGTCTGAATGGGGCTTTCACTGAGGTAATTATCGAGTGCTTTCTCAAGTGAATTATCGAGTGCATTCTCAAGTGATTTATCAATTGAACTGTCCAGTGCATGCTGTGTTTATCGAGTGAACTGTCCAGTGCATGCTCTAGTGAATTTTCAATATCAAGTGAGCTGTCCAGTGCATGCTCTAAGTGAATTGTCAATATAAAGTGAATTATCGAGTGAATTATCAGCCTATCAAGTGACTTATCAAGTGAAAGATCAGTGACTTATCGAGTGAAAGATCAAGAGAAGCGACTAGTGCCATATCAAGTAAAAAACATCGTGAATGCAATGTCAAATGATGTCTTATCTGATATATCTGAATACGGTGATGGGACACTTGTAGCTTCTTGATGACATGTCATCCGAGCAAGGTGTCTTATCAAACGGTTCAACACATATCTAAGCATGATGCTCACTACGGGACCTCTGTGACTCAGTCAGATGCAGTGCCCAATAAGCGACCAATTGACTTATTTTATGCAATGTCATCTGAGCATGGTGTCATGATGCCCCTTTACGAGTCATTCGCGTGAGATAGCATTTGTCTATATTTATGATGATTTTTACTGCAAACTCATCCGTGTGTTTATCAAGTGAATTTCTGTGCTTTTCAAGTGAATCTCTGTGCTTATCAAGTGAATTTCTGTGCTCATGCATCTTCACGTGTTCATGCACATTCTCGTGCTCGCAGTGCCTAATGACTTCATTTTTCTTGGTGTTGTGATACATGTACATTCTTGTGCTCTCTGATACATGCTTTAAGGTACTATGCGCGAGTGAGAGGATCCGGTGACTTGACTAGGGGCTGATACAAGCTCGTCTTCGCTGGCGAAAGCACAACGTATCAGTGACAACGGAGCATCTACAACGGAAGAGAGCGGAGAACGGAGCACAATCAGTGTCTGCGGACCAGGTATCATTTTCGGGAATTTTACCCATGGAGTATTCTCGGCACCTTGAACGGAGTTCAAGGCACCGAGAAGGGGCTAAATGTAACGGATAAAATTCGTAAAAAGGAGCAAAAAGAAGGGGTAAAATAGGGATTTCTCATGCTCACGAATTCTGACATTTTAGCCGTCATAAGCCCACTTGGGCTATGTGCTGGCTCACTTGAGTGTTATCTGTCAGGTGATCTTATCATGACTGCACAAGTCATGATGACTCCAAATGCCTGTAAATAAGCAAGAATCATCAGAGAGAAGAGGATGATGGTGCGATGGATGATGAAAAAGGCAAGAGATGAGAGAAAGGGCAGAAGGAGAAGAGGAGGATGGTGCGAAAGGCAAGGGAAGAGATCAAGAGAAGAAGAAGAAGAAGAAGAGGAAGAGAAAGAGGAAGAGGAAGAGGTAGAGGAAGAGGGAGATCTGAGAGGCTTGAGTCACTCACACCCCTCCCCCGAAGTGCTGTGCAGGCGATCACTCATCTGATTCTCTCATCTTCTTTGGTGTTATCCGGCTATTTGATGTTCTTTATGGCTTCACGATCGTTTGTGGCCACCGGAGTCTCTCAAATAGGCCATGTCCGCCTGATGCTCTCCCTGAATGGTCACACTGCCACTAGCACGGCCTTGCAGTTAATCATCTGGTGAGTGCAATCATATTTGAGCTTGTGTCTAACGCTGTGAATGGTGCCGAATACGTTGTGCTGTGAATGGTGCTGAATACGTTGTGCTGTGAATGGTGCCGAATACGTTGTCACGTTGTGTTGTGCATAGTGCTGAGCTCGTTGTCCGTTGTCTGATGTACAACGTTCCCGTCGTGAGCAGATAACGTACACGTTGTTTGCAGTACAACGTACACGTTGTCTGCTACACGACGTACCCATTGTCTGTTACACAACGGATGCACAACGTATGCGTTATCAGAGCTAGAGCTACGTCATCCGAGCTACGTTGTCAGTGCCTTATCTGTGCCACGTTGTCAGAGCTATCTGTGCCTTGTCCGAGCTGCGTCCTCAGTGCCTTGCCCGAGCTATGTGAGCTACGTTGTCTGTGCCTTGCCCGAGCTATGTGAACTACGTCATCCGAGCTGCGTCCTTTGTGCCTTATCTGAGCACGTTATCAGAGCTAGAGCTACGTCATCCGAGCTGCGTCCTCAGTGCCTTATCCGAGCTGCGTCCTTTGTGCCTTATCTGAGCACGTTATCAGAGCTAGAGCTACGTCATCCGAGCTGCGTCCTCAGTGCCTTATCCGAGCTGCGTTATCAGTGCCTCCTGAGCTACGTTGTCAGTGCCTTCTGAGCTACGTTGTCAGTGCCTCCTGAGCTACGTTGTCAGTGCCTCCTGAGCTACGTTGTCAGTGCCTTGTCCGAGTTGCGTTATCAGAGATGCGTTGTCTGAGCCATATTCTTTGTGCCTCCTGAGCTACAATCTCCAGAGCATAACACCAGAGCTCGTCCTCAAGTGCATATGCCCAGTGCCCTCACGATAAGTATCTCTATACTATTATGTGCCATACACTGTGCTTGTGCCTTATTATGTGCTTGTGCCTTATCATGTGTTTGTGCCATATACTGTGCTCGTGCCTTATCATGTGTTTGGTGCCTTATATTGACTTTATCATCGGAGCTTATTTCAGGGTGCACACCCGCCCCCTCAGACTCGTTCACAGGTGGAGTTGGGCTATCATTCCTCTGCCAGCTAAGCAGCTATAGACGCGTGGCGTGCACGGGATTTTATCCCTTTCAAGTATTAAGTGATTTTTTTTTTTTTGTGATTTTTTAAATAGCTCTTGGTTCAAGGTTGCTCATTGTTATCTCTTCATTGCAATCCAATTGTGATGGTTGCTTAAGTTGTGCTCATTAAGCTCATCATATTACATGCTCATTTGTGTCCATAATTCTATTGGAGAAAAAGTGAAAAACATTAACATGATTTCCTATCCTCATACCCAGTCAAAGTTGTGATCAGGTCGAATGAAAATATCTGTCTCTCACCATTAGATATGTGTTCAGTGTGGTTTTAAGTATACAATGAGAATCAAATATGTGCTCAAGTAACTCAATGAAAGTGTACTCCAATTTAAATCAAACTTAAACTGACCTCATAAGTCTTTAGATAATAATGAAACACTCTGAAGTGTTTGAATCAAACTCTTTTTTTTAATCCTGCACATCACACAGGGTTTTTGCTAGTAAAAATTTATGCTACAAGCTTGCACTAAAGGGCCTAACCATACACTAAAACATCCTATGTACTTGCACGGAAGAGACTTTTTATTCGTCTTGAAAGGAAAAAGGCCCTATACAATAATGGGTAATTTCTCTGATCAAATTGGAATAGGTTACAGAAATGCCATAGAACCTTGCAATGATAGTTTATTGAAACATGAGAAAACCATAAATCTGAGGGAAAAATTGTAACGAACCAGTATTCTGTAAGAACGAGGTGCAATATGAGTTGAAATGCTCAGTGCTCCAGCAGCCTTCTGATAATCCAGATGGCCATCTGTGATATCCTTACAGACCAAATCATGATGCGAGTAACGATAGTGCGAGACAAAGCACTCGCATAAATTATCCAAGCATCTAATCATCAAGAAGTATCTTTGAAGCAGAACCTCAATATCTCTGCAAAATCATGCAGATATTGATCAGGTAGTAGAATCAATTGAAAGCTTATATATGTTTCTCAGAACACTTGCAGAAAAGAAAATCTTAAGAGTGACAGGACTTTGAGAACTGAAGATTCTATGTGTGGGCAAAAACAGACTATGTATTTAGAGATCATTAAATCAAGATGATAAATAATAGTGTTAGGCTAAAATCACCATATTGTTTAGCAGATTATATTTTTAAAAAAATGTTTACCATGAGTAAGAAAGATTATGAATTTTGTGGAAGAATAGTTTTACCACTGGGAATGATTCCTGGGAACTTAGACAAATTATCGATCCGTTTTCTCCCATTAAGTGTGGTCTCTTAGTCTTTAAGTTTGGGGAAGTTGAAGACTGGGATTTGGCGAAGGAGAATAGACCACGGTTCATTCAAAAAGAGTTCCAGGTTTTTAAGTTTTTATGTTTTACTTCAATAGGTAACTACTTTCATTAATGATTTTTTTTAGTGGTATTACGAATATCATTGAGGAATTATTTCCATTGGTCATCTTCTCAGTTCCTTGATTTAGTTGATGGAGTGACAATTCCAAGCTTATAACAATTTTTTTTATTCGTAATTCCAAGCTCATAACATTAAGTGTACGAAGTCTAAATTTTCGTAAACTCTTCTTGTAGACTAGATAACTTATATTTTTTTTTCTATAAATACAGTCATGATATAATAAGGTTATAATGACATGGGATACTTTATCAATGAATTTTCTTGCTATAGAGATGTTCAACTTCCTCAAAAGCAATGCATGCAAAGCACGTGCACCTTTATGAGCAAGCGCACACACAAACATCTATATATTATATTGTGAAAATTAATCTTATGAAGAAGAGATAATGAATATAAGTTAAACTCATAAGCAAAAAACTACGAATAAATAAATCGAACTAAAGCATCTATTCAAAGGCATTATGCATCCCACCGAGAAGTAAATCAAATATCTAAATGCATCTGGCATAGAACTAGAATGACATATTACAACCAACAAACAAACTATGCATATATAAATCAGAACTACAATACCTAATCTAAGGCATTTTGCATCCCGTTGAGAGTAAGTTAAATATCTAATGTTTGTAACCAAGTAACCATCATTACCTAGTGCCATCCAAAAAAAAACAACTTTCTCACAAAACATTCACACCATTTACCAATGTCAAACATCTCATACTCTTATAGAATTGTTTTCAATATTGGAAAATATATAACCCTGTTATTACCTATTAGATGAATTGTTTTGTACGCTCAGTTGGATCAAACCCTCTCCGGAGCATCTCTTCCACCCATCTCTTAGCCTCATCTCTTCTCCCGTGTTTAAAGAAACCATGTACTAAGATGTCATAAGTCCATCGATTGGGCTCATACCCTTTTTCGCATATCCTGTTAAATAATTCGCATGCATAGTCTATTTGGGTCATGCTTAGTTTTCTCAACAACAAATTGTACGTGAAGATGTCAAGTGGGAAGCACTGTTCAATCACTTCATCCAAGTTTTCAATATGCTGGTTCATTCTGATACAACCAGAAAATGCACCAACTAGCTGGCCAAGCATCAAGCTTCCAGACGGAGATGCTTCTCCATCCATATCTCCTGACCGAACCCAAGTCTCATAAAGTTCTCGACTCTTTAAAGAATGCAACAGAAGTGTGTTACCAATAAAAGAAGAAATATGGCGGCCAACTTTCTCTAACTCATTAATAACCTTTACCACCACACTGTAATTATTATTCAAACACAGCGACTTTACAAGCTCCTCGTAACATTCGAGACTTGGGATCAATCCCTTCTCCCTCACCTCACTCAAGAGCTCCAGTGCAAGATCCGGCTTATTGACTTTGCAAAGACCAACGATCATGGCATTGTATAGTTTTCTCCCGGTCCTTCTTCTTTCGCACAAATCACTAAAGAAATTCATAGCGTCGGCAATCCGTTCGCTCTTTAGATAACTATGCAGCATCAGAATGTCAGAACTCAAATTGGGCTCAATCCCACTTCTCACCATCATCTCAAATACTTCTCTTGCCAGCTCAAACTTTTTTGCATGCCCAGCTCCATCAATAAAGAAGTTGTAAACCTGACAATTAGGTTCATGACGAGACAACTGCATCTCCAGCAATTTAAGGAACTGCATTTCTGGATTATCCATATCACAAAGGCAACGAATAACATCTCTATACAAATAACGAGTCGGGGTGTGACCGTTTTCTTGCATTTCAATCAGAAGTCTGGAAGCCATGTCTCCTCTTTTTGACTTGTTAAAACCACGTATCAAATTAAAGTAAGTATATTTATTGGCAACTTTCTTTATTCTGTTCAGTTCTCCATGTATCAAATAACCATCTTCTACCCGCTTGGCGTTGCAAAGAGCCGAGATAAATTTTTCATATATAGCATCACTTGGCATGACATTCCGTTCCAGGGATACAACGACCAGCTCCTTCATCTTATCTAGCTTCCCCTCCCTGCAAAGAGCATCCGCGAGAATAGAAAATGTCTTTCTACCAGGGAAGTAACCTTGCTCAATAGAATTCCTTAACACTCGATATGCGTCATCGACACTCCCATCTCCACAAAGAGTATTAATTAGATAGTTGTAGGCCAAGCTATTTGGGGAGAGCCCAAATTCTGACCTTGAATTATACAACTCGAGCGCGACGTCCACCATTCCTGCCTTGCAAAGGAAGCACATGGCTGCATTCATGGTAATCTTATCAGGGGATATCTGCCCCTCCTTCATTTCCGTCAGCAAATCAAGGACCTCCTCAAGCCTGTTTTCCTTCAAAAGCCTGCAAATCAAAATATTATAACGGAAGACATCAGGCACATACCCTTCTGATACCTTCTTAGTCCGCAAGAATTTCATAGCCCCATCCACTTTCCCAGCTTGAACAAGATCCCTAATCCAGACACCATAAGCATGCTCCATTGGGACCTTTCCCAACTCCCTAAAATCCTCAACCAACTGGCCTGCCTCCTCAAACTTGTTCTTCTTACAAAGCGCGTCCACAAGAACGGCCACCGCATGTCCGTTAATCGCACCACCATTACTCACCAATCCACGGAGAAAGGCTTCTGCCTCTTCCAACCGGTTCTGCTTACAAAAACTCTTCATCCGTATAGAAGAGGTTATCTCATTGTCGAATCCTCTCATTGTGATTTGCTTCGAGATGACTTCAATTGCATCAAAGCAATTCTCCTCCACCAATGCATTCAGAAGCACATGGTAGGCAAACCCATCCAAGTCAATCCCTTGGAACCTCATTTTACCAAACAATTGGAGGGCAATATCAGGCTTCCCAGCAACAGCATACCCCATTACAAGTGTACCGTAATATCCGACTCTATGCCTATATCTATGATTCGAATATGTCTCTAGAAAATCTAACATCAATGACATCAACTTCGCCCTCGACAAGATTTTAAATATCGCATTAAAAGTGGCCCTGGTGTGATAAAACCCAGGTTGCCGCCCAGCCCAATCGAAGAACTTCAAACAAGACAATACATCTTCCCCGTGATTCAAAACCTCCAAGACAAATAATTCAGAGAGTCGCAGTCCCAATTGACTCAGCGCCAACTCGGCAGACCTTCGAGAGGCCAAGTCGTCATCTTGACAACCCAAGATCTCGAAAACCCGATCGAGAATGGTATTATTTCTGCTTTTGAACCATTCCTTGAATGAAAAAACCACATCTTTCGTCTGCAAATGATCGATTCCCTCGACTGCAGGCGTCGAGGGAAAATATGAATGGAAAGAAGCAAATGAAGAGCAGACGAAGAATCTCTTGTTGGATAATTTAAACAGAGAAACCCTAGCTTTTAAGCAGTTGAATATCAGCATTGTTTTGAAGAAACCCTAGAATATAACCTTAACCCTCATGGCGACTGTAACCTATAAGAGAAGGATCGGAAATAGAAGAAAGAGAACCTGAAATCAGTGTAGTTTTGCGAATAGTAGAGAAGAAAACCTGAAAATTGCATATTCTAGCGATTCTGTAGAGCGTTGCAGAGAGCTCTGGCTGATGTCCGAGCTCGAGCTCTGCTCGCTTAGCTCTTCCGAACCAGGGAACAAAAAAATCGGTTTCCGAGTCCTGATTCCCGAGTTGGATCAAGGTAGACTGTCGTTTGCGTCCAGTCTAATACAATCACCGTCCGTTCACACATTA